>JAGGAT010000790.1:0-17374 GCA_017657195.1 Termitomyces sp. T70a | reverse complement strand
AAAAGCCTGATCCCATCTGTGAGCCTTGTTTGGCTGGCAAAATGCATTCCAATCCTTTTCCTTCTTCTAGTAGCAGTGCATCAAAGCCATTAGAATTAATCCATACTGATGTACATGGCCCTCTTCCAGTTGCTGCACATGGGGGCTATCACTATTGGATTACATTCATTGATGATTGCACTAGCTTCAAAGCTGCCATGGCTATAAAGAAGAAAAGTGATGCATTTCATGCCTTTAAGACATTCAAAGCTTATGCTGAGAATGCTCTAAATGCCAAAATCAAGGCTATACAAGATGACAAAGGTGGAGAGTACATGTCAAAGGAGTTTATTGCATACACTGATGCTTGTGGAATTATAAGGAGGCATACAACTCGAAATAGGCCTCAGCAGAATGGTGTTGCTGAAAGAGCAAACAGAACTCTGTCAGAAGACATCACTGCTATGCTCAATGAGTCAGGCTTACCAGCCTCATTCTGGGCACACTGCCTATATGCTCAGATTCACATTCTGAATCGCATTCCAACAGCATCACAGTCAACTACTCCTTATGAGAGGTGGCACAAGCACAAACCAGATGTTTCTCATCTCAGAGTTTGGGGATGTAGAGCATATGTTTATATACAAAGGGATAAGCGCAAATCTCTGCAGTCTCACATGGAAAAATGCATCTTCATTGGATATCCACCTGGTTATAAAGCATGGTTGTTTTACAATCCTGAAACCAAGAAGACTGTAATTTCTGAAAGAGCAGAGTTTGATGAGCGCTCCTTTCCTGGTTTGCGCTTGACTAGGCCAGTAATACCTCCTACACCTACTCTACCACCTGTGGATCTCAATATCCCAACTGGAAGTGCAATGACTGAGTTACCTGCCCTTGAAAATGAGGGGAGTGAACCATTGCTTTTCCAAGTGCCAGTAACATCTCCTACACCTCCACCACCTCTATTACATCCAATAAGTAACCACCAATTGTAACATTATTTTTCTCCTAGTTCATTTTAGTAAATTTGCCAATCTAACAATTGAAATCTTTAGACTTGTACTCTTTAGATTTCCCTCTGTCAAGTGAATATTACATATTACTGATTTGGTACTCTAATATACTTTGGATACCCTCTGCCAGTTGTGTGACTTAGCCACAACCCCAGAGGTGCTCTTACAACACCCTAATTTACTCCACCTCATAAAGCATATGTGGATCATTAAACCTATGCATTACACATGCAATTTGGGTGGAAATCACTATGGTTCTGACCAAAGAGTATGCATTATTCAATTTATGCATTATTAACTTATGTATTATGATATAATCAACTGTATTTGAGTATGGTTATGGGTTGCATTTCCCTGCAAACCAAATCAGTCAACAAAAAAAACTCATGAGGTTTTGAAGAGTATGGGTTTTACCCTCTATGGGTTATAATAGAGGTGACTGTATTGCAACCAACTTACATTTTTTTCAGACTGATTTCCAGAAAAAAACAACTAAACCAACCTGATATAACATATTGCTCATGCCTTTTCTCTGTAGACCAAGCTTTTTCCTTTGCAACTAGCCCCAAATAAAAAGTATGCTCAAACCTCAAAGTCTGGCAAGTCTGGCAGTTATCAAACTGACTAGGACTATGGATGGTGCTGCACATCAGTGACCCGACTCTATTGTTTAAATACATTCCACGCTTCATTTAGTGCCCCAAAAACACCATTTGCAATCATCTTTTGTTCCACGGTTGTGTTTCCTGAGTTTAGCTATATGTGAGATGTTAGTTAATGCGTCCATGTCAGTGACTGTGGAATAACCTGGATGGCTTACCTTGTCTGGATGAAGTTTTGCAATTGTCCTTGTATACCTGTTTTTCACTTGAGCAGGCATCACAAGCTCTGCCATCCCAACCTTTTGCAATCCAAGCTCAGGCCATAGCACAGTATCAAGACTCCCTAGCAATGCTCTGATATTTGTCTCTTTTCCTCCTTTCCATGCCAAGAGCTTCGCATCGACAGAGTCCTTGAGTTCATGTCGTAATTGGTCCTCTGCCTCCATGGCATGATTCACAATCCGCAAATTCTCTAACGCCCGAGAGGGTACAGAGGACCGGGATGGTGAAGCAGGTTTGACAGCCATAGCTCTTGGTTCCGATTTCAAAGATTGGCATATCGTTGCTCCAGCCTCCTTGTTCTGTGCCACCATCTTCCTACATCTTCCCGCCGCCCTTGCTGCCTCGCCCCTCACCTTCTGCCCAGCCCACTCCAGCCCCGCAAGTGCGCCCCAGTCCTTCGTGGCCTCTTCCCATTTCTCCCTTCCTTCCCACGCCTCTGCTCTCCGCTTTAAAGCCTTCACTAGCGCGTCACCGAGATCAACACCCGCACCTTCTTCCTTCCTTACCACTTTTTCTTCGCGCTGGGGATGATACCCAGCGCCGATAAGTTCCAACACAGCTCCAGAATCAGCAACTGCCCCAGTATAATCGCCAATGCGCAGCCTTGCTAGTGCACGGTTGTTGAGGAGCGGTACGAGTAGTAGGTGCCCTGATGGTAGTACATCGATGCCTAAGGTATAGGTCCCCTCAGCCTCTGCGTATTGTCCAAGCTTGAACTTTACTGATCCTGCTTCTTTGTGCTCATAGGCGGTAGAAAGGACTGACGGCAAGGCAGAAACGAGATTGACTCGTTGTCGTACAGGAGAAGGCGGACGTACGGCAGTACGAGGAGGGGAGATAATGCGCGACGTGGAGATATCAGCGGGTATGCGACGGCGGAAGGGCGAAATGTAGGCAGTGGACTGTGAACTATCCGAAAAAAGATCCGTTACATTAGGCTTGGGCTTGATTTCTGGTACTTTCTCTTCTTTTGGCTGCGGCGTCGACTTAACTTCATCAAAAAATGGCGCACCAGGGTCCCCTGATGTCTTCTGCCGTGAAATCTCATGTGTGCCGTGTGACACCTGTTCAGTCATCCATCTCGGCCGCCCACTCGACGACCCAGTCGCTACCGCCGTCCGATCAACATACGCCTTTTGTACGCGCTCCTTGCCCTCCTTCCAGAATGAACTCGCCTTATTGAACATATTCATCCCAATCTCGCTTGCGTGGGTTAGGAGTTTGTCCGCCTGCTCCCGGATATCCTGTTGAGAGCTTGCGGAAGAATTTATAGATCGTTCACGTTCGTGGGACACCAACCGTGAAGCGCTACGTGGCGCAGGGCTGCAAGTCGGTGATTGGATTGAAGATTGCGTAGTATGGGCACCAGACGCGACTCCATTTTCCAGTAATGTTTCTAGTGCGGCCTGAACATCAAGCCCTGTATCGGTAGCAGCGAGCGCGATGCGAGCTTGCTGTACTGAAAAACCAATTTCTACAATCTGACCAAGTATGTGTGGAGGCGGGGAAACAGGTCTGGATGAAGGTGTTCTCTCAATTGGTGTCAAACTTGCCGGCAAGGTTGAACCGTCTTGCGACTAGAATGTACTCGGTCATCCACTTAAACAATCTCATGAGTGAAAGACGCACTAAGAGAGATCGGCGTTTCGGAACAGTGTCAATGGGTTTACTTAAAGCACCAAGAATATCATCCTCAGAGTTAAAGTCGTCTCCCAAGAAAGTATCTTCGCGATTGTCAAAATCGAAGGCTGCATGCTGCAACGATGGCAGCTTCGACTTGAATTGATCACTGATAGTTTGAGGCTCGAGCTGGGACATGGGTTTGTTTACAAATTCACCCAACCAATCTTCGTCCTGCGTCATGACTATGGACGCGTGTGGAGAGGTCGATTCTGCCGGACCTGCACAGCTAGCTGTTTGTGATGTAAGTGCATCGGGGGCCCAGTCATCGATGGATACTGCTTGTTGATGCTTAGACGATGGTGGCACAGGCTTTTTACTGGTAATTGCAAGGCTATCAAGCCCATCCCAAACGTTCGAAGTGGATGCTGGCTTGATTATCTGCTCGTGACCGCTAAGATTTCCCAGCTTCTGCCGCTGGGCCTCTGCTGCTTTCTCAGCCATGGTCATCCCGGTTTTGTCATTAGTGCCTGTGGCCAGCGAACCACTCAGCAGACTGCTGAAGGCGTCATCGCCACCGTTAGATAACGACGTCGTGACAGAATTCTGAGTTGTTCGTTGGGATGGACCCCCAGTGACAACAGGCGACATCGACCGTGAACTGTGGTTAGACGACCCTGCCGACGACAGCAACGAAAACACATCAGGTTGAACTGGTTTTAAGGCATTCCTTGTTAGAACTGATCCGAGCTTTTGTGGTTGCGGCTTAGTAGGGGCTGATGAATTCCAAAGATCAGCAAAAGAGTCGGACATTGGTGGATTGTTGCAGAATAACTGAAAATAGGGAAGATAATGAGCCCGTCGTGGTCAACGATGAGCGGGATGTTTTGACGTCGTGGTCGGCGATGTGCTAGAAGTTTAGGGTGGGTTGAATGGCGAAAAGTCATTGGTTAATTCAAACTCAGACTAGCTTGTAAGTCGTCGACAAGAAATGAGTGGTAAGTATGTGCCTCCCAAACTTAACCTCTGCTTCAATTAATGAGAATCAAGACGACCAGATATCGCTTGCTTCTCCTCCATTCGATAGCATATCCTCTGTTCGCTACTCTCCCACAAATCCTGATCGCTTATTAGTTTCATCATGGGATGCAGTGAGTTTCCTTCCTCTGCTGAAACAATTGGTGTTCTCACGCCCAACTATTAGACGGTCAGATTGTACGAGGTCGGGGACAAGGAAGGAAATGAAGGCGAGGCGAAGGCAAAGTTCGACCATAGAGCACCAGTTCTCGCGTGCTGTTTCTCAAATGCCACCCATGCCTTCAGTGGAGGCCTAGATACTTCAGTTCGGGAGTGCGTTGAGTCGCTTTTTCTATCCGAAGCATTAGCTGATATACAGTGTAGGTTGGATCTTGGTTCAGAAAATATGCGCAATCTTGGCGCCCATAATGATTCTATTTCTACCATGGCCTATTTCCGTGAATCGAGTGCGCTTTTCGCCTTGATCTTGGCAATGCCACTGATGTCCCTACAGATGTCCTCATCACTGGTTCCTGGGACCGTACTCTCAGATTCTGGGACTCCCGTGCAAGCAGCCCACAACAATCCTCACACGACACGCCTGAACGTGTATATCAAATTGACCTTGTCAACAATACTCTGGTCGCAGCCATGGCTAGTCGACTATTTAACATATACGACGTTCGTAGAATGGACGCCCCTTTGCAACAACGCGAAAGCAGCCTCAAATTCATGACAAGATCCTTGGCATGTATGCCCGACGGGCAAGGTATAGCAAATTCTCTTTACATCTTGGATTACATCACAACGTACTTTTGTGTGATCAGGCTACGCGACAGCTTCCGTAGAAGGCCGTATCGCGGTTGAATACTTTGACCCTTCTCCAGCCGTACAGGAGAGGAAATACGCATTCAAGTGTCATCGTCAAACTATCAATGACGTTGATCACGTTTGGCCCGTTAATGCCCTCGCATTCCACCCTATGTCAGTCCTCCAGCCTTTTTATCTGCCTTTTCCTCACATGACTCCAGGTATAATACGTTCGCATCCGCTGGTTCCGATGCCACGGTATCTATCTGGGATCACAAGGTGAAAAAGCGATTGCGTCAGTATCCGAAATTTGCAAATCCTATCTCGTCGCTTGCATTTAATTGTGACGGGACAAAACTTGCCATTGCGGTCAGCTATACATGGGATGAAGGAGAAGCAGGATTAAAAACGGCAGAACGCCCGGCAATTCTAGTAAGAAAGCTTGGAGATGAAGTCAAAGTAAGTGCACTTGGCCTCATCTGTGGAATTTCCGCTCATTATCCTACCGTGTAGCCTAAAGGATGGAGTGGTAATTGACCTTTTGGTATACTTATGGGTCCATGTTCTTCCTTTCGACCAAATCGATTTTGTAAGCCGCCGTGGGCAGTAATGTCACATTCGATGTGTTTCAGTTTGCACCTGACCCTCACAACACTGATGGCTCGCTAGCCTCCCTGCTAAGTAGCCTGGAACGTTGTTGTGCCTGCTGGTGGCAATACCGATGACTATTTATTTATGTAGATATTTCTTTCAGAACAAACGTTACTTACTGAATAGTAGTTAATGACTGGTATCACCCGTCCATTCTCATCATGTTCCCTGCCGTCAAATAACCATCGGTATACGTCGTCATCGTCATCGTCATCGTCATCGTCATCCAGCGCCTTCCCCACCATCAATTGAACAATTCATTTTTGGAATCAATTTGTCTGGAAGGAAACCTATATATCACGATACTTACAACCCGATTACAACACACACTCTCTCTACCTGACTCTTAGCTCATTTATTATAGCTTCATCATCATCATCATCATTATTCTACCCCCTCCATCCTTTCTTTGCCTCCATTGCCATCATTTCTCTTTTCCACTGCCCCTTTGTCTGTCAAATGTGTTTCTACACTTATCCTCTGTCATCATTCCCCTTCCTGCCACTCCTATACCTCATTATGACACACACTTGCACACCACTATGGGTATGTTGCAAGGGACTAGTATTTCATATCAAGCGTTAGAGTCCATGAATTCATATGGATCTGATGAATGACTCAGAGAATAACAATTCATGCAAGTTCTGAAATATGAGCAGGACATTCAAGGTGTGTACTCATTGCTATCAGGGACTGCTAACTCAGGGGCTCACCTAGAATGTAGAAACCCACTAGTGGGAAGCAAGAGCATGGCAGCAGGACTTGTGAGGCATTAGTCTGTGGTTCTGAAGGATTTGCCCAAAGAATACAGGTATGTGGTATTAAGACTAGCAGAAAATGTAACAAAAACTGGGTGTGTCATTTGATTGTAGGTTCTCTGAGATGTGCTAAGGTAAACTATTTTTTTTGTGGTACCACTATAGGAATGTAGACAGTTCACAGTAGTCAACCTCTAAGGTAAACTATATATATTTCTTTTTGTGGTACTACTATAGGAATGTAGACAGTTCACAGTGGTCAACCTCTGCATCCAGGAGTATGTGTCATGACCCTCTTCCAGCACCTTTTCCTAGGAACCCTGGTCTATTCTGGGACCCCACACCTGGGACCTATGATGCTTACCATCTCTCCAACCCCCAGCCATGACCCCCCAGCCATGACCTCCCTTCACATGCATTACTTGCAGCCTGCCCACCACCATGCATCATTGTAAGAGTGACCTCTGGAGGCTATGCCTAAGTCACACAGATGGCAGAGAGAGATCCAAAGTATATTCAGTACTATCTAAGGTTGTACAGGCATAGCTACACACCTGGCAAAGGGAGATCCAAAGAGAACAACTCTGGGGATTTTCTATACCAAAGGTGGTGCTTCCAAGGCTCTGGATGTGTGTGAGCTACTGTACAGAACAACAGAAAGTTTCAACCCTAACCTAAAACAGTGAAAACCTGGAGATTGTCCAAATCTAGAAGTGGCTGTGCTGGGGGACTGACAGTAAATGAATTATGGACAGAGAATCAGCACAGCTAGAGTCCTAGAAGTTGTACCAGCAGATAGGGCTTGAGGAAATGCATAAAGGAAAATCATAGTGAGAGTGGCCAGAGAAGGAGTGGAGAGTGAAGAGGGATGAAAGATGAGTTCCAATGCAGCTATGCTGAAAGACTGACAGTAAATGGATTATGAACAGAGAACCAGTGCAGCTAAAGTCTTAAAAGTGGTACTGGCTAGTAGGGCTTGAGGTAATGCATAAAGAAAAATCATAGTGGGGGTGGCCAGAGGAGAATTAGAGGGTGAGAAGGAGGGATGAAAGATGGGTCTCCTGACAATCAATACATGGCCATCATGCACATTATGGTCATCATCCAGCCATCACACATCATGTCAACTGCTGTATGCCCAACCCTCCATTGATTCTGCAGGCTGCCTGCATGATCTTCTCAAATATAGCTGCCTCTCTGCCCCACCACTGCACATAGAGTCTCCAGAACCTTCTTAGACAATAGCACCCTGTACCTATAGTATATAAAGACTATAGGTAGCTTTATGTACCTTAGTCTTAATATTACTTTAACTTTGATTGGATTTTTCCTTCATGCTTGTGATTCTCATCTCTCTCATGCTTGCCTTCAATCTAACTTTATTTGGCATGCACTCTATTGACTGGCATGCTGATGATGTCTAAAAGTAGATTAGTACTGTCATGATTACAGAGACTAAACCTGAATATGCATTGGGTGTGCTAAGTTACAAGGAGTCCAGGCAGGGTCCCAGAAAACATGCCAAGAGGTGTTTATAGTATGGCAAGAAGAGATTGCAGATAGAGGAGTAGGAAACAGGTGTGGCAAAAGTGTGCAGCAACAGAGAGGTGCACCAATACAAATCATTGGTATCAGAAATAGATAATTTAGTATTTTTGTAGCAAGTTTGTGAAAAGGTTGCTTAGCATATCCAAGTGCAGATGCTTTGCCATAGTTGTAAAGGCACATAAAGTACCAAAAGCACTCATAATGGTGACATAATGCAGAAGTCAAGAGAGATAGCAAGAAAAGTGGCAAGAGGATGGAGCTAAAGAAATGCAGCAAGAACACAGTAAAACAAATGTTGGCAATTTATAGTTTAGGATGCACCAAAAGAGATCTGAAGGGTGGGGTGATCAAAGGGAACTTAGCGAAGTTGACTGTGGTGAATATTCAGTACAACAAAGCCAATTCCAAGCCAGATTTAGAGAATAAGCTGAAGATTTTCAATGATGTATATACATTTCACCAATGGCTTCAACAGCCTATTGATTTCAGCGCTGAAGGCCTGGCTTTTGATAAAGCAGTCAAGAGATGGAGAAATTTGCACAAAGAAGCCCTGGTCTGTATGGCAACAGAATTAGGTATTCAACTATTGCTGGGAGATAAAGGAATTAGAGAGGACTATGCTCGTGCAATCCTTCTCTGGGTATGTATAAATTGGTCAATGTGTATGAACAACGTTGACTTATATTGTTCTACTAGCGACTTCAGCAGCCAGAACACAATGTCACATTGTTTCATGGGGAAATCTTCTCAGAAGATGAAATGGAGACTATCTGGGCTGACCTCAAAGATATTATCAGACCTTCCTGGGTGACTTTGGTCCCAACAACTCTCCTATCAAGTGGGCCCAAGCTCAAAGCAGATCAATGGCAGATAGTTGGCTGTGTAAATCTCCCCATATCCTTGACCCGCTTATGGTGGGATGATGATGAACAAAAGAAAAATCTCCTGCATCTGACAATGCTGCTTTCTTTGGCTGTCTAAGTGGCTACTTCTTGAGTAACTAGCACAAATTATAGAGTGCATTATTTGGAGCTCATGACTAAGTGTCAAAAAGAGCTTGCTCACCTCTTCTCATTCTATGAATGTGTCCACAATCATCACATGGCCTTCCACATTCCTGATTTTCTTGAATTATTTGGTCCTGCTTCAGGCTGGTGGGCCTTTCCTTTTGAGCATGCAATTGGGCAATTGCAGCAAATGTCAACAAATTACAAAAAAGGTAAAACCAATTTTATTTGGCTTTAATCAATAATACGTAGTTTAGGTGAATATGAAGAGACAATTGTGCATGCTTGGCATTGGACATCTAGTGTAAGAGGGCTCTTCCTTAAACACACCTGCCCCAACATTATCAAAGAATGCAAGTCTATGTTCCAGACCCTTGTTTGACCACAGACTTGTGGGATCCTGGCGACTGAAGAGGACAATGCTTTCAACATCATTTCTTTCCATGCAACTAAGATAAACAATGACAACAACAAAACTCTAAAAGGGAAATTAGCCCCACTGTCAGGGGACTCCTGTGCCTCCTGTTCTCTCTTTTTTTCCCTTTTTTTATCTCTTCTTTCCAGTGTTTCTATACTTACATTTATTCTACTGATTTACTTACTTTTAGTCCGGGTTGGCTAGTGGCTGTGTGCTTTGTCAGCATGTGTCCCAGCAGTTCTTTACATAATCAGGTCATGTGACTTCTGCCACTGCTCTAGCAATCCTTTACATAATCTGGTCACATGACTTTGAACACTATTTTTGAATCCTTGGCTCTAGAGAATCTTAGACTTATTCTCTTTGGATTCCCCTCTGCCAGGTGATTACCTACCTACTATTTCTGTTATACTTATCTTCTAATAAACTTTGAATTTCCCTCTGCCAGTTGTGTAATTAGCCACAACCTTCAGAGGTTGCCCTTATACCTACTTCCCAAAGGATATGGTCTGGCAATTCAACATGCCAAGCTGTATCACACAATTCCTCCAAAAGCAGCCATCAAATCTCAAATCCATCACTTTGGCTTGTCATACACCTCTTGTGAGAAGCATAGGAGCAACAGCTTTGTCTTCTTGCAAAACGTCTCTGCCCCATTTATGATTGAGAACATTCTCGAGTTTCCTGCAGGGAGGGACAATCAAACTCTTCATGACATATGAATTGTTGGATATCATCTGAAGCCCTCAACTTTGTTCTTTTTTGACCTTTACTCAAAATATTGGGAATTAGGAGCAAGCATTTGGAGTACTGAATTGGACCCATAGCTTAGAGCCATAATGGTTTTGGACATTGAAGCTCACAGAGCAAGGTTGAAATGGGAGGACAACTGGGTGGTTATATCACTGAGACATGTTTGTATCTTCTTTGAGCTCAAAATCAATACACTCACTCATTTTGATCTAGTTTTTTTATGTTGATCAGATCTAAATAACTTGTGGCACCAAGTCTAGATACATGTAGTCTGGCAGATGATAGTAGTCTTGTTTGCACTTACTGTCTGTCAGTTACAGAACTCATTACTATTATAGACGTTTGGCTCTCAAATAAATCAAATTTTCTTCACGTTTATTTTTGATACTCTACTGTTGTCTCTACAAAAATGTAGTCTTTGTCACTCAACATGCTTATACATAATCTTATCTATAATTCTTGTCACTGATCGCATTCCCATGATGGGTTATATAAGCATCAAGCAGGACTTTGATTTTTCTACCATCTTATACATGATTCTACTTATTGCTGATCACAGTCCCATGATGAGTTATGTAAGCATCAAACACTAGTCAAGTTGGACTTTGACTTGTTGAAACAACCATGAGCTCTGGGTTCACCCAAGCTCTGTCCCTCCCTCATGAGTTCTGGGTTCACTCAAGCTCATTCACTTCCTTAAACTCGCTCACTTGGCGCTAGCTCTGGGCTCAACTCAAACTTGCATACTCTTGTTGAGCAATCTTAAGAATCTCTCTATGGCGTAGCCTTGATAGACTAAGGCAACTGTGTCACTATGACGCTACCTCGACGATCTACTTTTCTATTATATTGCTTGCAGATCACACCCACTTGCTCAATGCTCATTGTGTTTTCCATGGATGGATTACATAATCATCAAACTCCATCGAAGTAGGACTGGACTTGTAGACACGACTATTGATGAGCTACTCTCAAATTTTCTCCTTTGCTGAGCGACCTTAAGGCATGGGGCTTGATATACACCTGCAAGGTGCCTTGGGAACAACACAGTCTCTTCTGTGTGTCAAACACCATTGATGAGCTCTGGGTTCACCCAAGCTCTATCCCTTCCTTATGACTCCTGGGTTCACCCAAACTCACTCTTATGATTGTCTGAGCTCTGGGATAATATATCAAGTTCTAATTTTTCAGAAGACCCTATTGCTCTACCGTATTTAAGGCATCTGGTTCTTCTACTATCTCCTTCACTTGAACCACCATTACTGCTAGCACTCAATTGTGTTTTCTTGGGAAAAAGTCAAAAGGAAAGCCAAGTCCTTCACAATCCCAATGAAACAACTCGAAGGGTACCCTGTCTTCGAGCTGGAGAAGAGCCAACGGATTTGCATACAGTCTTTTGTTTTGAGTATCTTTTGATAGGCCTCCATCCAGTGCAACACCAATGTGTGCATCTGATCCAGCACAGATGTTTGCACCACAAAATTTGTAACTCATTTGTGGGAGAAGCATGAGGGGATGCACTTTTGAAGGGAACTCAAAGTGATGGGATATTCATTGAATGCCTTGCCAGTGGTGAGTAATGCTTCAGTAAAGTAAAGGGGAACAAATGTACTGACTGAATCAAGTATGTCTGGGTCTCTCGGAGTGTGAAGGTAATTAGAAAGATTGATGAGGAGGAGGGAATCTATGACAACCATGATTGCTGGAAGGTCAGTTCTCTTTTCACTTATATTTCTTCACTTTTCTCATTTACCACAGGCAGATAAATCAAATAAGGGAAAGAAAAACTAGTCAATTGTACTGACTGAACATCAAGAATTGTGTAGCCAATTCATTGTGAAAGATGGTTGCTTTTGTTGTTTTGCATAAGCTAAGCTCAATTTACCACAAGCTATTTCTCTGGGCATAACCCTAGTAGTCCCCTGATACATTTCTCTTTGCATATGCAATCAGAATATTGGCAAGAAAAGCTCACTGTCAGAGATTGTATGCTTTTATCAAACTAAACAGATTTGGCACATGACCAAGGGGGGAAGGAGTCACAAAATTGCATGAATTAATATCATCTCTTTACATCTGTCTCCTACTGTTGCTATCATCTGTCTATCCTAATCTATTGCAGATCTCTTATGTCCAAACCCATTACTCTGCAGGATCCTGCTATTAGCACTAACACCAAAAACCTGTCTAAGCTTCATGTAAGTTGGCCTTGAGCATTCATGGTTTCTCAATCATTCAACTAATTCATTTTTAGTGATCAGTTCCATTTACATAAGTGTAGATTCCTCCGAGCAGCACAATACACACCCATGAGTGTTTTTTTTGGTAGTTCTTGTACTTGGGATGTGTTTCTTTTGAGGGGGCAAGAACTATTTGCAGAGGTGGTAGAGGCTAGAAGAAAATATGAGCAGCAAGTCGATGATGTAAAAGTAGAGTAGTACCAATAGAGGCGAGGCTATTGCGGGCTGAAGGCTGTATAATGAGCTTTGACTGAGGAGACAGCAGACCATGATGCATCATGAGGTGCCTGTATTAACGTTAAGATGGTGACTGATGAACAGCACAGGAACACACAGCAAAAGAGTGTGGAGATCAAGACTAGAGTCACTAGCATTGCTGTCAAAGCCTTCAACTTGGAAAACCAGCTTTCCTCATGCTTGGGACAGGCAAAGTCATCATAGTCAATCTAGAAACAAGCATGAAGAGCGAGCCAAGAAAACTGCCAATGCTGTTGAGAAGATGAGCGCTATCAACACGGCTTTCTGTTCTTGTATTGCTTATAAGTTATTTCTTCTTCCACTTAGAACTGATGCGATTTTTCTTGTTCATTAGGGAACATCTTGAAGTCCAATCACTACCAAACTCATATAAAAGCTCTTATTGCAAAGTTGAAAGATGGCAATCCTCAGACCAGAGTCTTGGGTTATCTCATTGCCCGCTTTCTTCTAATGGAATTGTCTGGTGAACACCAAGTCAAGGCTGGTCACCAAGTATTAGACGTCATTGACGTTACTGAACTTCATGGGATGGAAGATTTTCCACAAGACTCTGAAGACTCAGATAAGGAATTTATCAAAGTTGTAGTAATAAAGCCAAGCAGCAAAATGTCAGGTTCCGCTGACTATGGGGGCTTCCAACTGTAAGCGGGTCCTTACTAGGCAGACTCGACATCTGAAGGGGTAGTCCCGGACAGAGAGCAGGAGTTCCGGAGGAAGTCCAGATGGTTGGGAGGTGCTCCGGGGTTGCGCAGAGTACTGGGGTTTTGAGCGGGAGGGTGGTCGAGGTTCTGGGCAAAGTCCGGGACCGAGGGAGGGGTGCGGAAGGTGTGCGGAGGCAAGAGAAGAAAAACCGGGAGACTGAGACGAAGTCCAGGAGACTGAGGCAAAGAAAGAGAAAGAGACTTAGAGAAAACCAGGAGACTTGGAGAGAAAAGAGATATAGATTGACAGACAAGTTAGACAGACAAGCTCATACAAAACGGAGGTATGACAAAGTAATGGCAAAGGTAATATCAAGACTACTCTAACGGGTTGCTACCTGCGAGTTTAAATAGGGAGGTCCGGGGCCGGTTCGGGGAAGTTCTAGTCCCGGGGTTGTTGATTGGAGCCGGTGTGCAGAGCTGTGTACCTGAGGTGTTGAATGGTGCCGGGGGTGATTGTGCGGACGTTCAGAGATGATCGTGTGGGAAGCCAGGTGATTGGTGGATGGTCGGGGTCGGTTGGTTGGGTAGGTGGGCTGGTCGGGGCAGTTTGAGGGGTGGCGTGTTGGGGGGGTTGATGGGGGGTGTGCCGGGAGGCTGATGGGTGGCGTGCCGGGGTGCCGGGGTTGATGGGGGTGTGTGCGGGCACCGGGGTTGATGGGGAGTGTGTCCGACGAGGGTCCTGGTGTTCCAGTGCGAGCAGGGAGGTTGTGTGGGGTCCGGGGCTCGGGTTGGTGCGGGCGTTGATGCGGGTCATGACATCACCCCCCCTTTAGCGTGGAGTCCCTACAAAGCAGGGTCAGTGGCGGTGCACCTTCTTTGTGGGAGTTAGAGCAAATTAGAAGGTTGATGCCATCAAGGGGGCGGTCAGAAAAACAAGAAAGAAAAAAAGTTGGTCGTTCTTTTCGTTCTCTACTCATGTCGCGTCCTTCTTCACCCTTGCGCTCCCCGACTCCCCCTCCTGATGGCAAGAATTCCGTGAGCGCGTGGGAGGTGTTCGAGCAGCGTCAGGCTGAGTACGAGCGGCGGGGTTCCGGAGGCACAGCAGGTTCCCCAGGCGGACGTGATGCCGGAGCAATTTTCTGCGGCCTTGAGCCGCTCTCGGGGTCCCCCCACCCGGGCCTGGTGTGAGGGTGCGGGTCCGGTAGGTCGCCCCCTGGGTCCATGACTACTGACTGATGTCCCCCAGTGCACGCTTTGTGCTCGTTGGGGAGTGGCTTGCGTCTTCGAGGAGCCGGTGGTGGGATCCCGTTGTGACACTTCAATGTGCATGGCGTGCCGCACCCGTCATGAGCGGTGTTCCGTGGTCTGGGCGTGGAGGGTGCGATGTATTGCGGAGGAGCAGGGTTGGGACGAGGGGTGGGTGGCGGAGCAGTGGGTGGAAGTCCTGACTCCCAGGGGGAGGGGAGTGCAGGGGGGTGGGATTGCTGGGCCATCGGGGACCCAGGGGGGAAGTCGAGGGGGTCGGCGACAAGTTCAGGCCTGGCGGTCACGTTCATTGGGGGAGAAGGAGACTCCCTGGCGCGACAAGGGTAAGCGTTGGGTGGTGTCGGATTCTTCAGGCGAGGACTCCCCTCTGGTGCCCCAGCGCGACAAGGGCAAGTGCTGGGCCGTTTGCAGTTCCTCGGACGAGGGCTTGCCCCCTCCCCCTGTCAAGCGCGTACATCAGGCCCCGGAGTCGGGGGAGGGGGTCGTGGGTCCCCTTCCAGCAGGTCCTTCGAGGTCCCGGGGTCGAGTCTTCTCTCCTGGGATGGCTCGCCCCCTCCCCGAGGCTCCTTCTTGTGGGCCAAAGAGCACGCAACAGCAGTCATTGGAGGAGGCAGAGATCCGGGAGCGGCACCTCTCAACAAGGCTTCAGGAGGTCTACGAGGAGGTGCAGCAGGAGCGGCGGGCGTGGGAGACCTTGCAGAAGGAGAGGGATGCAGCGCTCTGGGCGCAGGCGGCGTTGGAGAATGAGGTGACAGGTTTGCGGGCACGTCTCAAGCAGAGTATGGGGCAGGAGACCGGGGGGGCAGGCGCGGAGGAGGTGCGGGCTTTGCTAGAGATGGTGGAGGCGGCGCAGGCAAGTCTGGTGCGGCGGAGGAGCTGGTTAGTGGGGAGCGTGGCCACGGCCAATGGGGAGAGGATGAGTAAGTGGTCTGTTGCTTCCTCCGAGTGCCTCGAGGCTTAGCGGGGTGATCCAGGGTGGGCTCGGGAGCACCGTCTCCTGTTGGATGGGGGTGCTTCGGCCCATGCATTAATTCAGGGGGGGTTGGCTTGGGCGCCCGGGGTGCTCCCGGTGGAGGTGGGGCAGGGCGTGAGTCAGTTGGGGGTTCTGCTCGCGGCCCATTGTCGTCGGAACCCGATCGTCCCGGGGTCGTGGCTCGAGGTGGCTGCAGATGCCGGGGAACCACTCCCCTCTCAGAGTCAGAGGGTAGCGGAGGTTCTAAGTTCCCTGGAGGCGTCCCTGGCGGTGGCGGCGGCAGCGAGGGAGGGAGAGGGGGGAGGGGTGGCGGGTGGGTCTGGGGCTTCGGGCCCCCTGGCGTTGTGAGTCGTTGTTACGAAGTCTTGGTCCTGTTTCTTCTTGGTCGTTCTGTTATATTGTGTATTCTAGTGTAAAGTAGCTGTAAATAAGTTTCATGATTATTGCAGGGGGAGTGAGAAGGGGGATGAAATGTGGGAGGGGGTTTGCTTGCGGGAGTTGAATCCCTGATGAGTCCAGAGGCGGGGGTTACGCCCACTTGGCCGTCTGTGAGGTCTTCAGCCCCAGGGGTTGCGGGGCTTGTCTGGGTGGGTCTTGTGGAATTCCCGGAGTTTGACAGGGGCGTCTTTTAGGTTTTGTAGGGGTTCCCAGGTGTCGTCCTTGGGTCCGTAACCGGACCACTGTACGAGGTAGTGGACCCGTCCACGGATCATCCGGGAGTCAAGGATGCAGTCAACTTCGTATCAATACTCGTCGTCCACTTTGAGGGGGTGTGGGGGGTCCGGTCGTTGCCCTGGGAAGGGTTCTGGGGCGTGTTTCTCGAGTAGTCGTACGTGGAAGACGGGATGAAGTCCTTTCATTCTCAGGAGAAGGTTGAGCTTGTACGCGTGAGAGGATATCTTCCGAGTGATTTTGAAGGGGCCAAGTTGCTTGTGATCAAGCTTGACGCAGGGGCGGCATGTGCAGAGGTTGCATCGGTCAAGCCAAACCATGGTTCCGGGGGTCTAGTCAGGCGTAGGGTGCCGTCGGAGGTCGGCGTGTTTGGAGTAAGCCTTGTTGGCCACGTCAATCTCTTCCCGGAGGAACGTATGGAGGTCCCGGAGGTCCTGGGCGACTTTGTGTGCGGCGTGGGAGGGGATGTTTCTGAGGGAGAGGGTGAGTCGGGGGTTGTAGCCTTTGTTGGCGAAGAAAGGGGAGACTCCGGTGGCGGAGTGGGGGGTGTTGTTGTAGGTGAATTCGGCGAGGGGTAACTCGGCGCGCCAGTCGTTTTGAAGGTAGTTGACGTAGAGCCAGAGGTACTGCTCCAGGGTCTGGTTGACTCGCTCGGTCTGTCCGTCGGTCTCCGGGTGGTAGGCGGTGGAGAGGTTGGTTTTGATGTCGAGGGCCTGGCACAGGGACGTCCAGAACTTTGAGACGAACAGGGGTCCACGGTTGGAGACAATGTCGTTGGGGAGGCCGTGTTTGGAGAAGACATGTTCCAGGAAGAGCCGGGCGAACCTCGGGGCGTCGTCGGTAGTGTGGCACGGTATGAA
>JAGGAT010000789.1:0-17460 GCA_017657195.1 Termitomyces sp. T70a | reverse complement strand
AGATACTTCCAATCCTTCATGCCAATGTCATCTTTCAAAAAGTATAAAACATTGGGACAGTTTTTTGAGCCACTGTATTTACAAGGCTAAGTTTACACTTACACACACTTGAAATAGTGTAGTTATATTTATTGTTGATTTATTTAGAATGACAATAAATCACACTGAAAATGGGTTCAAGTAATATTATTAAATAAAAACCTGAAGTAAACAAATGCTACCAGCCTAAGACATCTGCTCCCTAGGGACTCTGAGCCTGGGCAAGTGATTCCTTGCTCAGACCTCCCTATATCTCTCCATCAGTCTGGGCACCAGGTACTCCTTGCCCAGTGCTTGGCATGGCTTTTGTATTCCTGTGGCTATTCCTTTAGCCCTGCTTTGTTAATTTTGTCATTTCTTTCTCTTCTTTCCTCCCTCTTGTTCTCTTCTCCCCATTCATTGTTTTGTGGCAGTGAGTCATATTGAGCACCTGCAAATCAGCAATGGTGGGAGATGATGGAGGTATAAAAGCACAAATGGCCAGTTTCTGCCATGATGTCAGTGGCTTGCTGGGATGTTGATCTCAGAGTTGTTCTAAGATCTTGTCCCTGTTCAATCAGATTTTGATTGTTGGCTCATACCACACTCTTGATGCTTTGTTGGCTCATTGTTACATGGCTTGAAATGGGTTTTCAAAGTTAGTCTCCTTGGTCTACAGTTTTCAACAGTTGCTTAGGATAGGCTGGAGATATTTTCACTTTGTTTTTGTCTGCTTCTAGTTGGAGGCAGACATATTATTAAATGCACCTGTTCACCTCAAGAAGGAGCTTGATACTATTCTCACTTTTTAGAGTAATCTGAATGCATCTGAAAAAATTCTGTACTCTATACAACCCTCCCTTGCTAAAGTGCCTTCTTTTGCCCAATCACTTTGAGTGCTCTCCAGCCTACAGGAGCATTATGATCAGCTCAAAGTCAGCATCAAGGCACTCTATGCATTACTCAGTGTGCAAGAATCATTTGTAGAACTACAAGGAGTCAGCCTTGAATTTATCTTGTCCAATGGTTTGATTGGGACTTGCTGCAACTGAACTTGCTTTAAATAAGCCCTCTAGTAAGTGGCACCATCTTGCAATTTGGTTGCTTCTTGAAATTCACCTAGACTTGAGAATTTACATTCCTCTACAACAGTGAAATGCTCATATCCTCAGCCTTCAAAATTAGTGGAGTTGCTCAATTGCCCCAGAGGCTATCTTTGACCATCAAATTCAGTATGCTGCTGATACTGTGTAATCTATAAAAAGGTTATCTGACACACCACCTGAATATTTGCTCTGCCTATCATATGCTATATCTGAGCCTTAGACACTTCAGGAACAGGTAGAATATGTCAATAATGACAATGTTGATATACCCAAAATTTAGCTAATTGCTGTCTTAGTAAGTTGCACTTAGCCTTGTTTCACATTGGACTTGCAAAGTGCAGAGGGAGTTTTAGGCAGGTCCCAGTTACTCAGTCCTAAAATGTGGTGTTTGGTCATAGAGACATTGCCGCCAATAGCAGCAGGTGGTAAGAAGTTGGGGAATGGTAAATGGGATGCAATAAGCTTACAAAGCTTTCTAATACTTAGCTGCTGTTGCTAAGCACATATATCAAGAGCACAAGGTGGCAAGTATTGGCACTGGTGACAAGAGTGTATCTGTATGGTACTATTAAAACATAGAGCAATAAAGGCACTAAGAGATTTAATGCAAAAGAAGTGAAGTGAGACTGCTAATTGCTTAGCACCTCAGGTAAAATTAGAGCTCTGAACTGTGGGGCAAAAGGTGCTCAATGCGATTGGATAATCTGCTACTGACAAAAAGTAAAGTATTTATAGTAAGTGAAGGCAGCGACTCAGTGAAGGGTCAGCAACAACTCTAATAGTTACCACTAATGAAAATGTAAGTAAAGGCCCTGGCCTAGTATTAAATAGTGCATAAAAGGCTTAAAATGCATTGAGCCAAACTAGGGGCTCATCAATGTTTTGCACTCAATTGAGGAAACAGCACTAACTGATACTAAGGACATTTTACTTAGTGACTACCTGTCACAGGAGCTTAATGATGAGCAGACTAAAGAAGAAAGTGCCATTCCATCCAACATTGCTCCTGATGTTGATGCAACTTTAGTTTGAAAGGTCTTAGCAAGTCTCAGTATCTTCATTTCATAAGTCATTGCTGAGTTGATTACATCTCCAGACTCATGTCTATTGATAAGCCTCTATTTGGGTTAGGTGCACCAACCATATGGTATGATACCTAAGCAGGTCACAGATGAGGTCACAGGAAGAGAAGTTACTTTGCTGCATATAATTAAACCATTCTAGGCAGTATCCAATAGCCATGCATGGCAATGATCTTCTCTCATCAATGATAGCACCAGTGATGGGCAGATAGATAGGCAATGGATGGCATCAAAAATGGAACTAATGTTTTTTAGCAATAGCAGTGCTTAGTGGCATAAAATGATGAAGATTCTCTGTGACAGACAGCCTGGTGTTTTACCTTGGTGCTTGATATTGCTTAGTAACACTTAACAGCATAGTATGGACAGCTTGATTGTGGACTTTACATTAAATAGTTTATTTCAATGCATTCAATTATTTTCTTTCTAGTTCACTGCCCTTTAGTGCTGCTTAGCACAATGGCAATGGCAAACTCTTTCTTGTATAAATACTTACTTTTTCTGTTAGTAGCATTATTGAATAAAGCCCCCTTCAAGCACCCTACATTACAGATTTCTTTTAGCACATCCTAAAAAAGCTATAAGTCACCAATGTTTATTCTGCTGTGTTCTTGCCACAATTTCCCTTAAAGTGCTATTTTTTTGCCACTCTCCTTGCAGACTCTCATGACTACTATATTGTAACCATGAGGTTACTTCTAGTATAGGCTTTGTGCTCCCAGCACGTACCTTACTTTACTTTGACCTGACGCATGCCATTGACGTGTGCCTGTAGATTATGTAAGACTGACACCTTGTATTTTCACCATTGTAGCTAGTCAATCTGATATTGCAGTCTGATTCAGCTGCTGCATGATAAGCAAGATTGTCTTATCTGTAGCCAATGGCTACACATATTATGTTGCCATTGTTGGCGCTCTTAGTACTATACATGCCTTTGCAACTATGGCAAGGCATTCACATTTGAAGCTGCTGAGTGACATTTTTCATATTAAAATACAAAAATACTAAATTATTCCTTCTTGCCACTGCACATCTGTATTGGTGCATTATTTCCATTACTGCTTCCTTTTGCCACAACATTGTCAGGTTCTGCTGACCTGGGGGCCTTTTCCAAGAAGCAATGCCCTTACAAGGCAGACTCAAGTGCCGAACTATGTGTGCTCAGGGTGTCAATGGCTCCAGGAGGTGTTTCAGAGTGTGGAAAAGTTGAAATAGGCAAGTCCAGAGTTAAACAACTTGTTCCAGGGTTTAGGAATTGGAGTTGGGTGAAGGTCAAGTCAAGGATGGGATTCTTTGATGAGGCTGTAGTTTTGATAAGTAGCATAGTGCATGTCAGTCAATATAGTGCATGCCAGTCAAGGTAGTGCGTGCCAGACAAGTATTCACAGGGGCAAGCACAAATAGAGACAGAAATGGCAAGCACAAAAGAAATAGGAGATCACAGTAACAGTTGTTTAATATTAAGACTAAGGTACATCTGAGCTACCTATAGTCTTATATACTCCTGGCACTAGTTCTGGGTATTTATGATAAAGTCTGGGACTCTATAGAGAGTAGCAGAGTAGATAAACAATTGTATACCTAATAGATGATGCAGATGGTGTGATCCGCAGTGGCCTGGTGATGATGCCCAAAAAGTTAACTAATGCTGTCACAGATACAAGCACTAGCCACTATCCAGTATTGGGCATGCTAAGTTATTCTGAGAAGTACTGAGCAGGTCTCAGAGAACTCATTTGACATAGGCAGCAATAGTGTGTGAGGGAAGTAACAGTTGTTGGTGGCAAGTGGTGTAGAGTGGAGGCCCTGGGGAAAACAAGGTCACAGGAGAGGTGTACGTAGGGGGATTGCTAAAGGCAGTTGGCACCAGGTGCTAAGGGGTCAGTACTAGAAGAGTGCGAGCTAAGGGCTAACCTGAAGTTCACAAAGAGGGAGGAGGCACTAGACATTAGCGACTTCAGGAGGTGGTAAAGGTGTAACAAAAGCTTAGCATAGTTCTAAGCATGAGTGCCTGCTATATGTGCAAGGCATGAGGTCCCAAGAAATAAACGTGAGGAGAGCAACTGAAGAAGGATTTAAGTTCCATTGGCGACTTGGAAAAGTGCCAATGAAATCTGGAGTGTCAGTGGTGTTAACTCTGGTATAATTTGCTGGTGTGCTACTACAAGAAGTGAAGTATTTATACTAGTTAATTGCTGTTACCAAGAGGCTTGGACTTCAATAAAGAAAGCGGTAAGTAAGAAAAATAAGAAAGTAGAGAAAAAGTCATTGAGTGCCAATAAATTTAGTGTGACCACTCTCTGTACCAATACCAAGAAATGGTTGCATGTTGCAATGAAAAAGTGAGCGGCTGCCAACTATATTGGGAGCGTGTACAACAGGATCAGGTGATTGGGTATATTGGGTGCCTAGTGTATTATAGTGTGCATGCCAAGTGGCGCTGGGTGCTAGGGGGTCAGGTATATTGGTGGCTGACTGTGGTGTCAGGCAGCTATGGCGCCAAGTGATTGCCGTGATGTCAGTGATTGCTGTGATGTTGGTGATCGCTATAATGTTGGTGATTGCTATAATGTCATTGATTGCCATGATGTTGGTAATTGCAGTGATTGCTAATGTACTGGTGCTTGTGTATCTTGCTGGCACATTCCTGGCACACGCTGTTCCCATGGCTTTGTCATGACTAGTGCCTGTGAATATTATTTACTGGTTTCCGTGCTGAGTCCATCCAGAGGCTTATCACTGGATGCCTAATAGATAATGCAAATGAGGCCAGACTCACTAAAAGATGTGACAGTAGTCTATAAAGGTAGCAGGGGAGTCCCAGAGAGATGTGCACTTTTTTCAACATTTGGCCTTCTCATCATTCAATGCAAAGCAAGCAATGCAGAGATATGGTGATAGATGCAGCACACAGAGTATTGGAGCCATGAAGTGTGGATTCTTCCAATCCACTGCTCACAAAGTGAATATTGGGTTATAACTACAGTTATACCCTCAACTGGTGAGATTCATCTCTTCAATAGTTTGGCTCAGCATAATCTATGGAAGGTCAAAGTTCTGATAAAATACTGCTTTATTACAAGTACACATATAGGCTGACCTTTGCTAATAGGAAATAATGACATTTGTTGGTTGTCCTGTCCTCATAGCAAGTCAAAACAGGTATCTTTGCACATCATCACTTTTGGCTGGACTGCACACTCCACTGTCATACAACCTTGCCAAACCAACAGTGTCAATTGTAGTGTTTGGATTATTGCAAACATCATTGCAGTTCTTTCAGACTTTGTAGTCACAGGCATTCAGGAGTCCAAAATAATCTCTCTTAGGCAAGCACACCTTCAAGTCCTTGCTGCACTTCTAGTTTTCACTTGATCTGATATATTTTCTCATACTTGTTGTTGTGCCAATTTCTCCAATTTTGTTTTATCTTTTGATTGTATGCATAATTCAGCATCTGGTTGTAGATTTTCAATACATGATCTGTTTTCTGATGATAATCATGATGCTGTTCACATAAAGCTCTTTGAGGTCTTCAAAGTTGTGCAGTGAATGCATACAATACAAAATATACTGAACTTGCATTCTTGGAGCCAATATGTGTAGGTACTCTGATATCTTAACTCTCCTAACCTATGCAAAGGCAATGTGTTGTCTGGGTCAACTGCAACAGCAACACCAAGGTCATTCAAGCATCAAACTGGGACACCTCCTTTGCTGCCTGATCTGCTTCCTTCCAATCCTCACCTACTCTGGCTAGTTGCAAGGTCTTGTTTGGCAAAGGGTGAGTTGCCAGCAAACTTGTGATACTTCTGAAAAACTTTCTCAATCTGGACCTTGCAATACATTATGTCAGTAAGGGGACCCATCTTTCATCCCTCCTTCTCATCCTCTAATTCTCCTTTGGCCACCCCCACTATAATTTTTCTTTATGCATTTCCTCAAGCCCTATCTGCTGGTACATTTCTTGGGACTCTAGCTGTGCTGGTTCTCTGTCTGTAATTCATTTACTGTCAGCCCCCAGCATAGCCACTTTCTAATTTGGACAGTCTCCAGATTTCCACTATTTTAGGTTAGAGTTGAAGCTTTCTGTTATTCTGTACAGTAGCTCCCATGCATCCAGAGCCTTGGAAGTGCCACCTTCAGCATAGGAAATCCCCAGAGTTGTTCTTTTTGGATCTTCCTCTGCTAGGTGTCTAGCTATATCTGTACAACCTTAGATAGTACTGAATATACTTTGGATCTCCCTCTGCCAGCTGTGTGACTTAGCCATAGCTTTCAGAGGTTACTCTTACAAGTTTTCTGTAAAATTTGGCTAATGTTTGCAGTACTACTTCAGGTTGGGCTTGCTGAGTTTCTATACTTCTATCAAATACACAAATTTAAGTGAAATGTTTTCACAACAGAAACTGGTAGATACCAGTCTAGCCTTTGCTTCATATTGCATGCTCCTTTCTAATTACTATGATTTGAACAGATGTATTGTCTGTCATTTACCATCAAATATAATAATGAGGATAAAAATATCAGCAACTAGCAAAACTTTATAACCCCTGAGTCTGACTGCCAGAGTTGCATATGCAGTTACTCTTCTCCTTCAGTTTATCCACTTACATTGGTCTTTAGCAGAATAAATATTTTAGCCCTGCTTGTCTTAGTTACTATAGAAGAGCCTGCCTCAATCAGCCTATATCATTCCCAATTGCAGTTTGAAGCTCCATGATTTGACATGTGTCTTCTTTATTCTGTCACCTCCATACTTGCTATGTTATTGCATGCTGTCTTGTGAGTATTAATGCCTAGTTTATGTTAAATCAAAGTCAGCACAATTCTTGTACTTTCCTCTTACTTTTTCTCAAAAATTAAAACCTTCAAGCAAGCACAGACATTGTTAATGCCAATTGGGGAACTTTGGGTTCTTTGGTCTGACAATGTGCCTGACATTACAAATCCAACTTTGCCATCAGATGTGTCAGGAATGTTTTTCTCTACCACTGTCCTGCTTTATAACAAGTCTCCACTTTCTTGCTTTGTAAAGTAGCAAATTTCAGCTACAATTTATCAAAGCATTGTTCCTCTTTTTGACTTTGCAGGTGAGCAGATTTCAATTTCATCATTAACCAGTGAGGTGCAAGAGCTGCTAAATCAATGCTTATTTGCATTTGCTTCTTTTAAAAAGCATGCAACTCATTTTGAAATTGATGTTGTCATGATGAAGTGAATGACTCTTTATATAGTAATCTGCCTTGTGGTGTGTTTGATTTTGACTACAACCTCTCATTGTAAATCTCCCACAGCAAAAATCAACTCTTCATGTAAGTTGCCTGCATATTCACATATTTGCAGCAGACTTGTTCCTTTGAGAAGCATGTCCAAAAAATTAAAAGATTGGTATGTGAATGCTGTAAAGTCATTATGAGGTATTGCAACTCACCTCTATGCAGAATAATGAAGGTGTTTACGACTGGTTTTAGAGCATCACCATCATTGTTGGGGAGTGTGCCAATAAAGATGCTGGCCTCTTTGTCATTTTACATACTCCTGCACACTAGCAAATATTTGTACCTTTCTATTTAATCTGATCTCTCTGCATTACTAACAATTATTTAGTTTTTCCAAAATTACTTAAAACTTAGCAACCATGTCATCATCAGCTTAGCAAGGTGTGAAGCTTAGTATGTATAGAATTATTGAGCATGCTGTTGTTGAACTGATGTCTTCACTCTCAAGCAATGATGTTGCCCAAGACTTCACATATTTCTTTCAAGTAGACAAGGTTGTTGTAGATCTCAGTGTTTCTATGAAAAGCATCAAGCCAGATACTGGGCTAGCTGAACCTAAATCTGATAACCATGAACTTAGATTCTAATAAATCCAACTCAATTGAAGGATGCAAGAAAAGGTTGTTGAAGCTCTTTGGTTAGTGCTTCTCATGCTTTTTGTTTGCCCTCTAATCTGATTTTATGCGTTTTCAGCCATTGCTGCAAAAGTTGCCAAAATTTGGTACAATTCTAGGAAGATGCCATGGACTACCATGGACAAGCACCTGGTGATATGTTCACATGTCATATAGGGCTGGCCTGTAGCCTGTCCATTCTCACATGAAACCATCAAGGCTGACAAGGAGAAGAAAGCCAATGGAAGTAATGGAAGCCAGAGCATCAAGGACCTCTATGGTTACATACTGTTGACAGTGCTCAAGAAGAAAGAGGTTAAACTAGTGTGCTGCAATGCAAAGTCCATCCTAGACAATACCACACTCCTTATCACCACCATGGCACTTACCTCAGATGATGGTACTGCTGTTAATCCATGCTCCTATACAATAATAGCCATATTGCTTGCACCAATTTGCTATGACCTTCTAAAAGTGCTGCCACCACCCAAATCAAACATAAAAAGAAAGTCATTGAAATCATCCCCATTGACTCTGACTCCTCCACACTGACTTCACCACCTGTCAAAAAAGAGCTGGCCAGGCCAAAGTCCAAGAAAATCTCCACTGTGTCCACCTGCTCTAACACTGATGATAACCAACCTATTACAAAGCTAAAGAAGCCTTGTAAAAGCAAGGCTGCAGCAAAATCAGTTGGGAAACAGTCAGGTAATGACTACATTATTGAGAGTCAGATTGAGTTGGAGAGTAAAATAATTATTCCCCTGTGAAGACATGAGCAAAAAGTAAGAGCAAGGAGAAGGAAAGGTCTGTTTCAGCTCCATTTACACAAGGAGAGAAGTCCACCACCATGCAGCCCACTACTGCACCTATACCCCCATCTGCTTCTATTGGTGCCAAAGGGAAAGCAAAAACTGATGCCATACCTTCCAAGAAGAAGGTAGCCTCTAGCACCACTGATCTCATGACTGCTCCTACAACCTCCGAGGAGATGACTGCCCATGCTATAGAGCACTGAAGCCATCCATTCCCACCACTGCCAACATAAATGCTACTGCATTCAATGCCTCTACAACTAGTACCAAACTCAGCTCCACCCATCCAGCACCACCTGGAGCTGATACCACCACTACGTGCCAGAAGCTCAGAACAGGCCAAGACATTCTGAATGCCTTTCTCTGTGACTTCAGCCATTTAACTGCTGCTATACACCATGCAGGCCCAACTCCAAGACCTCTAGTGCCTCATGCCACCTTTGCAAAGCCTGTGCCAGCAAACACAGCTTTGCATGCTGCATCAGCAAAGCCTGCACCTGCAAAAACTGCACACTGTAAGGGTGACATTTGAAAGCTATGGCTCAATCACACAGCTGGCAGGGGAAAATCCAAAATTTGTATTAGTATATGTATAAGTAAGGAATAATAGCCATAGTGGCTCAAAAAACTGTTCCAATGTTTTATACTTTTTGAAAGATGACATTGGCATGAAGGATTGGAAGTATTTAAAATTCTGGTCAAATTATGTAAAATACTATATCATTATGACTACAAATTGCATTTTAGTCTGTGTAATTTAAATCAAAACTGATGGAGTAATGGCTATTTTAAAATATTTACTCATTGGGACAGTTTTTCAAGCATCTCTAACTTTGTATGTCCTCCATTTGCCTTGATAACTGCTTGAATCCTTCTAAGCATGCTTTCTATTAGTCTTTGGCATACCTCTGTTGGTATTCCTGTTATAATCTGAACCTAAAGCAATACAGACACAATTAGTATCTGATCCTCAGTCTGTAGTATAAGCGACTCTGTTCTGTACCTAAAGCAATACAGACACAATTAGTATCTGATCTAGCGGTACAGTAAGTCTCGTGTCCATAAGTCCTAATTATAAAGTGGCTCACCCTCAGTCTGTAGTATAAGCGACTGAGGGTGTATCTGTCTGAGAAGCCAATATATAGTTCTCTTTTTCTTTGTCCATAGCACAACAATGGGTGTGATATCTGTGACAAGTCGAGTTTAAGGCACACTTACGGTGGCCATTCTGTCCAAACCTCAACAATTCCATCCTACTCCTTTGCAACCCTCTCTTACAGTTCATGCACACCATGAGGAAGTGTTTGATACTGCTTAAGCTACTTCTTGAGGTACTCTTAGAGGTGTTCAATAGGGTTAAGATCAGGGGATTGGGCTGGCCACCAGAGGACATCAAAGTTGTTGTTTTCAAACCACTTGTTAGCCCTCTTGGAGTTGTGTTTGAGGTCAGATGCCATAGTATTTTACATATTTAACTAGAATTTTAAATACTTCCAATCCTTCATGCCAATGTCATCTTTCAAAAAGTATAAAACATTGGAACAGTTTTTTGCAGCAGAGGAAAATCCAAAGAGAATAAGTCAAAGGATTTACCTTGCCAAATGCTCAAAGATAAAAGGTAAGTCACATGATATATAAGTTGTCAGGCTAAGGCAACAGATGACAACTGATACACCTGACAGTGTTGTAGAAAATTCCATAAAGTCCAGCGTCGGCATCCTCCAAAGGTCACATGGTTGTGAAGAAGTTGCCGGTCAATAGTGTTCACTCCTGACTATTAACCTTGAAGCTTGACAGTGCTAACATCGTCGATTTCAATGGCACTCTTAATATCCACCATCTTGTAGTTTCAATGACACTCTCAAAATGTACGATAGATTCAGATTTACAAACTTCGTACAATGATTTCCCTGAATGTCATTTATATTCCATTGCATAAAGCATGAAAATGACGCGTAAAATGCCACGCAGAAAACAACTGATGCAACCCCCAAACTCCTACAAAAGACCTCTGCTGGACCTTCAGAATAAAGGTTGTCACCTCTACCTCGAACCTTCTGGTGCAGTTCTGCCCAAAACCACCCGGTCCCGATCGGATTGTCTGTGCAGTATTGATGTGCGGTGATGGTCAAAGGCCCATTGCTACTGTTGCAGGAATGGGCCTTAACCCCCATCAATAAGCAGTTACCGTTGTGCCAGCGGTGCTGGCGTTAACGGAGGAAAAGAGTGCAGATGACTGATGCAAAAACATGTCCTCCACAATAAAGCTAACAACTGGAAAAGTAACAGTAATCACTCAGGTATGCACAAGAAATAGGGGGCATTTATCTCATTGGACAAACCTGTCTTTGAGCTACTCTCACGAAGGATAAAATTATTTTCATTATGGGATGCCAGATGCTCAAACAGGAATGCCTTCTCTCCGACCGATGAAGAAACACGCAGCACCGAACAGAGCACATACATATGCATGACTTCGAGAGGAGATGAATGTCACTTTGCCTAAAATGGAACTTGGTATTTCCCACTAAAGTATAATCTTAGGTATGTCCACGTTCGGCTATTCATGTCTTTGGACCTTCTACGTCGGAGATTCTGGCGGGCTAGTTTAGAAGCAGTGCTACCGTTGGAGCCAGACGGTTCGTTTGATTTAAGGCACATCAAGAAACTCTGGAACTTGGAAACTTGCATCGTCAGCTCCTTTTATTGGTTACGTACGTAGAACCAACAGTCTCTGAAGTCACCCAGACGAAACGTGCTGTCCGAAAGAACGTCGGGCTTGGAGTGGACTCTCTCAAGTCTTTCATATATTTGCCGGTCAATCAAATGTGGCATTTAAGATTTTTCGGAAACACATGTATGGCAGACTCGTTCAAACAAGCTCAGGAAGACGTACAATACTTCATTCAACCTACGATTGAAATGGTTGTTAGCTGGACTGTCAACTACCCAAAGGAACCTATCACTTCTCCTGCTGATCTGCCTGCTATCTCTCTTACTCTACGTTCTTAGTTTCTTGACCCCCTACCCAGACTTCCCACTCACTTTACGTTGGTACAAGAGATGTTGACGTGATTGACAATTCCTAGAAAGAAAATGTACGCTTACAACCCTCCTATGGATATTTCTCTCCATATGCGACGCCTCGCGCCATTATCTCAACCCTATGCTTGTATTACTGTCTATGCACTACTATCATGTGTACCATATAAGACGCAATTCTGGGGGATAAGAAATCTAATACCCATTGATGTACTCCTTCCATGACCGCTGAGCAATCCGTTGTAATTCCGTTGATTTTTCAAGAGAACGTTCATATCGTTGCCGTGCCTCTAACTCGCGCAACTGTAGATTGTAAGTCTAATACAAAGTAAGTCATGATCACCGTCTCATTATCGGCATGCTTACATTTACAGCTCGGGTGCGCGGTTGCATTCTAGCGCTAAATGTATAATTGTCTTGATATAGATGAATACACGCGACAGGTTTATCAATGTCTTGATGATCCTTTTCAAGGACGTCGATGGGCCAGTACTGTTTTTCTGAAGGAAGAACGTCGTGGGGACTAAATAAAAGGAAATTGAACATATTGAGGAGCAGACAGTAGACACGGAATACTCACATACTGACCCTGAAACTATTTGGTTTCAAACCAGTCAAGATGTTTGGAATGACATTTTTGTTTGATGCGAATGCACGGCAAATTCTGTCCATGATTTGAGGTGTAAGATGTTTCTGAGCGCGTTGGGTAAAAGTGATGGAAAACATGCTTTGTCAGGATGAAGTCGTTGACTCGACCTTTTAAGCACTTTTCACATGCATATAGAATAATACGTGGCTGTCACTCTTCAACATTCAATATTCTATTATTGGATCCGTCCGTGTGGACAAACAGCGACAATCAGAGCGGAGTTCAAATCCGGACTCATTAGTTTCAGATCGGGTTGCTTGGGCTTCTCTTGCAGGGACTGCAGGTATGTTCATTAGATTTAAATATTTGTTCTAATACCATTGGTAGAGTATATTGGATCACACCATTAATATTGCCTTGTCCATCACCTTGCTTTGGCCACCCCATCACATCTTTCGTTCTACTTAATTGACTCTGTACATTCCCTATATATAATATACAGACATTCATGTATGATACCCTCAGTCCTTTATACAAGACTGAGGGTACTTTGCATAGCTACATACTCATACTACCATACTAATGTCATACCTATAGACTTCATATACTTACAACTGTTTCATAGGTATAATATCAATAAAGTCCTTTACATGAGACTGAGGAATTTGTATACTTGCAACTGTCTCATAGGTCATTGATTCTGTCAGGTTATAGGCCATTGTGGTGCCATTTGAACACCACATGTTTAAATCTTCCTTGAACACATCACATTCATCACACCTTGGGCCCTGGACCCTGATCAATCAGTCATGTACTGGATGTATCATTGGACTGATCCTATTCTCATGCAACATCCAAAATCTATTCACCAAATAGTCTACCAAGCTTGAAATTTTCCTTCAGTAGAGTGGCCTGAATTGTCAAATGTAATTTTGATAGTTTCTGTAAAGGCAACATTTGAAGGCTATGGCTAAGTCACACAGCTGGCAGAGGGAGATTCACAGTATATATTCAGTACTATCTAAGGTAGTACAGATATAACTACACACCTGGCAGAGGGAGATCCAAAGAGAACAATTCTGGGGATTTCCTATGCCAAAGGTGGCACTTCCAAGGCTCTGAATGCATAGGAGCTACTGTACAGAATAACAGAAAGCCTCAACCCTAACCTAAAACAGTGGAAACCTAGAGATTGTCCAAATTCTGGAGTGGCTATGCTGGGGGGCCAACAGTAAATGAATTATGGACAGAGAACCAGCACAGCTAGAATCCTAAAGGTTGTACCAGCAGATAGAGCTTGAGGAAATGCATCAAGGAAAATTATAGTGAGGGTAGCCAGAAAAAAAGTAGAGGGTGAAAATGAAAGATGAAGGAAGGGTCTCAATGTGGCTGTGCTGGAAGACTGACAGTAAATGAATTGTGGACAGAGAACCAGTGCAGCTAGAGTCTTAAAGTAGTACTGGCTGGTAGGGCTTAAGGAAATGCATAAAAGAAAAAAAATTATAGCAGAGGTGGCTGGAGGAGGAGTAGAGGGTGAGAAGGAGGGATGAAAGATGAGTCCTCTGACAGTTTTCCTTTCAAAGCTGACCCACTTCTGGACTTTTCCACAACTGAGGATGTTGAACAAATCCTTTATGGCTCAGCCTGTCCTACATATGTCATCTGGTGGTTGTTATAACCTGCACTCCCCCAAGCCATCATGCATCTTTCTGATCCATTATGCACTCCCCCAAGCCATCACACATCACTATGGAGCACCACAAGAACCTCTTGTCCCACCAGCAGATGACTCAACCCCCACACAGGCCGTTAGCCATTATGCATCACACTACTTGCCAAATGCTTGAACTGCCATCGATCTTGCAGTCCACCCATGCAATTGTCACGACCCTGTCACAACCCTCCTCCCTGCCACCCCAAACCCCCCAACAACCCCAGGCCATCACGCATCCCCCTGAACCATCACGCATCACCCCAGGGCATTATGGGAACCCCCTGGCCCATCAGCAGATCTCCCAACCCTCACACAGGCTGTTTAGCCATCACACATCATGCCACTCACCGAATATGCATACCGCTGCCAATTGCATGGTCCCCTTGCACAATCTCCCCAATACAGCTGCTCTCCATCCCGCCGCTGCCCATAAAATCCCAAAACCTGCCCCGGAGCTCTTCTGAGACCACACACCTTCTACCTGTAGTATATAAGGGCCATAGGTAGCTTCCATGTGCCTTAGTCTCAATATTAACAATAACTATTTGTTTGCTTAACTTCTGTTTGAAATCTCTTTGTGCTTCTGTCTCCTTTGTGCTTGTCTTGATTACCATTCCAGCACGCACACTATTGACTGGCATGCACTCCACCTACTTACAATTGTTTCTGTCTTGTCTCTGGGATTTCTCCATTGACTCGACCGCTCACCCAACCCTGGAGTAAGCCTGTCACCCCCAGGGATTTGCTCCATACCTGTCTCAAGCCCTGGAACTTACCCAGAGCTCTCCACCCTGCATTTATGTAGTTCAGCACTCACTTGCACCTTGTAAGGTTGTTGCTTGCTAGGAAAGGCCCTGGATCAGCAGAACCTGACAGTAATCTCCTCAATACAGCTGCCCTCCACACTGCCACCACCCATAGAATCCCAAAACCTGCCTTGGAACTCTTCTGAGACCACACCCCTTCTGTCCATAGTATATAAAAACCATAGGTAGCTCCCATGTACCCTAGTCTTGATATTACCAATAACTATTTGTGTTTGCTTAACTTTTTGTCTGAAATCTCTTTGTGCTTGTTTTTGTCACTTCTGTGCTTGCCTTAGTTACTACTCCAGCACACATTCCACTTATTTAAATTTGCTCCCATCTTGTCTCTGGGATCCCCCCTGTTGACTCAACTACTTGCCCAATCCCAGAGTAAGCCCCCCACCCCTGAGACTCACTCCATAACCACCTCGTGCCCTGGAACTCATCCCAGAGCTCTCGACCCCACATTTATGTAGTTTGGCACTTGCTTGTGCCTTGTAAGGTCATTGCTTACTAAGAAAGGCCCCCAGGTCAGCGGAACCTGACAGTGGTCCATACATGATGAAGTCCTCATGATTGTAAAGAAGTGTCAACTAGCTACAGAGTCAGCATATGTGATGCAATCATGCATGCTGCCATTGATCAGGACCAAGAATGTGAGGCACTAAGTATTCAATTGGTTGTTAGCTGATGCAACTGCAGAGTTAGGCTAAGGCACAGCAGCACCCTGAGATGCAGCAGGAACTGCCATTGTAAAAGTATTACCAGCACCATTCCCATGGTTCTTCTTTCACCAGTTAGAGTATTTTCTCTCCAAACCACTACCTTTCTTAAAACATTTGTCAATGGTGTGATTAACATAGCCACAGTTAGGGTCTGAGTATATGCTCCTGTTCCTGGTGTTACAGCCAGTCTGCATCACCAGTGCCTACATGAACTTTGCAGGGGCAACTGTGGATGCACTATGGAGCAGGAATGTGTACATTGTTAGTCAGACAATGATATCTGCTGAGGTTTCCTCATTGAACAGTGTGCCAGTTATCAGCACCTATGAGCTTGATATTGACCTAATAATATAAGCATGAAAACACTTATTGTCAATGTCAGTGCCTTGGTCTACAAGGCTTTAAAGTCACTGCTGGCATCAGAACCTGTTTCCATCAGAAAAAGTAACAAAGAAGTGTGTCATGCTACTTTTTTGGCAACTTTTTGCCTTAGAAAAAGGCATTTTCCGTTGTCTCAAACCTTTTTCCCTTAGAAATATGTACATTGGAAATGGCATGATACACTTCTTTGTCACTTTTTCTGATGGAAACAGATTTTGGTGCCAGTAGTGAGTGCACCTTGATGTTAGTGCCATTGACATACTTAAGCAAGGCAAGTTCTTCCTCAGCATGAATCAGACCCAGGTTAGTCCTTGTGTCATGTAAAGTTGTCAGTGATGACTAGGCAACAGCTACTGAACTGTCTATTTAGATTCCTGCACCAATGGAATTCATAATGTTCAGTGTGACCATGCTGCATGCAAACACATTGTGCTGGAGCCACTCATCCATCATGGGCACCCCACCACAATGTCAGACCTGGGCTGAGGAGCTTAGGGTTGAGCTTTGGGATCTTGCTGATTAGGTAGCTCAATGTAATGAATTGGGCCCTATGGCCTATTTTGGACTCAGTAGCACAGCCATCTTTTTCCTTAGTCTTTGTCCTAACCACTGTGTGTAGTCACTTTTTCCCTATAGAATTGGATCATATGCACTTGGGACTGGAGACTGAGGCTCACCTGTAACCAACTGTTACACTCAACAAGCCACATCCACAGGCAGCCTCAGTGATGACAGTCTTGAAAGCTGTCCAATTGGAGCTGTCACTAGAACCAGATTGTATTTCTATTGGAAAAAGTAGAAAATAAAGCTGTTATACCATTTCCAATGTGCCAATTTTTCAAAGAAAAAGGCACTTTCCTTTGTTGAATGACTTTTTCTGTCAGAAATTAATACCTTGGAAATTGCACAACAGCTTCCTTTTACACTTTTTTCACTGGAAACACCTTCCAGTATCAGCAGTGTGCAGTGGCTACACACATTGCTGGCACTCAATTGTGTTTCCTTGGGAAAAAGTCAAAAGGAAACCTGTTATGCCATTTCCAATGTGTCAATCTAATGGAAAAAGTCTTTGAACAACAGAAATTTGCCTTTTTCTACAGTAAAAAGCTGGCCAAGAAACATATGACAGCTGCTAGCAGCCAAATGCATTTCCTTTGGAAAAAGTGATTGAGATATCTGTCACTCAGTTTCCAAATGAATTGTCTGTAGAAAATATGTAAGCAGTTTCTCTTGGAAAAATCTAGGAAATTAAATTCATATTTCCCAACTATTTCCAAAGTAAG
>JAGGAT010000788.1:0-17490 GCA_017657195.1 Termitomyces sp. T70a | reverse complement strand
ACCCTCCAGTGGCGGGATTTGGGGGGGGAGCAGGAGCAGACCCTCCAGTGGCGGGATTTGGGGGGGGAGCAGGAGCAGACCCTCCAGTGGCGGGATTTGGGGGGGGAGCAGGAGCAGACCCTCCAGTGGCGGGATTTGGGGGGGGAGCAGGAGCACCTCCAGTGGCGGGATTTGGGGGGGGAGCAGGAGCAGACCCTCCGGTGACGAAATTTGAGGGAGGAAAGGATGTTCCAGTGCCACTTCCACCTGAGACTGACGAGCCACCAGGATGTGCGACTGGGATGTGGGCTTCTAAAAGAGGTGCCTGACCGAACGGGTGACGCTTTGGATTCAAGGATGGATCCAAGGATTCCAAAATTTCTGCCTCTTTGTCATTTATCATGTTCACTGCAGCCTCGAAGAATTTGCCATCATTCATGTTCATGTCCGGAGTATTGGTAGGGGTGTCATGCATCTGTTGGTTCCTTCGTGTGATAGGCTTATCCCGCGCAGAGTCTGGATGGTAGTCTTCTTCCTTACGCAAAACTTTGCATTCAAATAGCACTTTGTCACCCTTCGCTAGAGATAAAATTGAAAAAGAGGCTAAAAACACCATTTTATCAGGGAAACTTACAAGATCCTTGTGAGTAGCTGCTTTCCCCCAAGTCCTGGTCCGCCGCACGGTGAATGACAGTGCCACTTCGAGAGGCTATGAGATGGTTGCTAGATGAGGTGGTCATGCCTCCTCCAGAAGGGGCAGGAGCAGGAGCGGCCAGACTCGGGGTCGAGGAAGAAGCAACTAGAGCGGCAGCGAGAACAAATGACGAGCTCGAAGGTATTCTCATTGTGAATGTCTAGTGTAGTGGATTAGACAGTGTTGTAGTATTGTGCACGTGAAGCTGAGGTCAAAGAGAGTCTAGTTTGTAGAACGGTGTGGTTTGAAACAGAGAAATGAGGAAAAGTGGAGGCAAGATTGAAGATTTTTATACCCCCACTAAAAGAAGCCCGGACCAAGTCAGCCTCCAGTTCGTGGCAACAATTTCGAAATGGACCAATGGACCACATGTCCGCATTAAGAGATTCCAATTGGGAATAACAAGAGCATTTATAAGACCGGCTGAGTGACCATACGGACGACGAGAATTTTCTTGTGCAGTAAGTTGATGTCCACGGAGTCACGTTGGATGCATACGCATGCAAAAGTTCAGACATTTCTACGTCGATATTCCATTTCCCACTGCTCTTGCTCTCCAAAACCTCTTCTACTCTGTCGCACACCAGTTTGTTCCGCACTTAGGAGCACATACTCCCACAAATCGGATAGCAAGCGACGAAATGGAGTGCCGAGACACGACGAAAGAAAACACCAGAATAGGAGAGCGAATCTGAAAGTATCGTCAGTTATAGGTGAGGCGCAAGATGAACTAAAATACACAAGGACGGCTAAAATTAAGAATACGGGTGCAAGGTCCCAAAAACGCGTCCCGATCGACATGGAAAGTCGTTTCCTTGTTGTTGACCACGTTTGAAACTCCGACCAAGCACGCATCCCCATACTTACATCACAGTCGTCGTTACCCAACACTCTATCTTGCTTTAGCGACAAGCCGCCTCTCTCTTTATGCTTGTTTCCTTACACTAGCTCAATATATTTCTGACCTCTATCTTCTTTCATTATGTCTGACCCTGTTTTTGAATTTGTAAACTTCCCAGCTGGCTTATGTAAGGTCGACCCTTTTTCATTTCTTTTCCTCGATCCATACAACCCAGACAGTGGTAATGAGCCCCTACCGAGCCTACTTGAGTTCCAACATGAATCGTAGAGGCGCCGCCGATACTTTAGAGGCGGAAAAGAAACAAGAGGGTCTTAGAAGGTGCTTTCACTACGTATCTCACTTTCTAGTGAATAGAGTCGACGTCACCTGGTCTGTGCGTCCGCAAAAAGGTTCAAACGGAGAATAAAATCATTGCGGTGAACTGCGAAGAATGAGTATCATTTGACAACTGCCGTTATCCCTACCCCCCAGGCGCCAAACAAGTGTTGACTGCGCAATTCCACTCAAAGAATTATTTCCGTGCAGAAGCCTCGTATCCAGTTGTTTGGAAACCCGAACGAACGGTACAGGAGATTGAGTTGATCCGATTTGGCCACATCCACTGTTTCGGTTTTTCCCACCTCATCTCACTCTCAGTCACCGCGCATTTTCTAAATTCTTGGACATTATGTCGGATGACCAAAAGCCCCCTGCTTCTTCCAAGGGTTCCATATCATCAGTGGTATCACTTTTTCTTGTTCCCTGAAATCCACAGTCGTTCAATCAATTTATGTCAGAACCCCGAAACAATGGTAGCTAATAAGGTCCCGTCTTTAGAAGTAGATATTGAAAGGACGTCTGAGGCGTCGAGTGTCCAGCCTCTCGATCCGTATCAACTTCGAGATGGACTTCTCACCCCAGAACAGATTGCTTGTCTACGCCAGCGGGCAAACAAGGGGAAGCGCATTGCGCGCTATCACCAGAAACAAAACGATGTGTGTTCTTTTGGATATTGATATACCGTTCAAAAACTTTGACAGACGTTATTCTCAGCTCATCACTTCCTTATTGAAACCCATGGAGGATCATACAGCGGAAGCTCGTGCAGATGAGGATAGTTCACGCCTCCCTGTAAGTATTGCAAGTCGTGAACGGTAGATTCGACTAAGGGTGAAGAGTAGGTCAAGATAGCTATATATGCTAGTCTTTTCGGCAATTTCGGTCTTTGTGTGCTGCAAAGTACGTGCATAGCGCTGCTGACGAATTGCTGCTAATGGTGTGTATCAGTGTATGCCGCAATTTCTGCCGACTCCTTGTCTCTATTGGCTACGGGAATTGACTCTGTATTTGACCTTGGAAGCAATGTCCTTCTCTTTTGGGTTCACAGAAAAGCGGCAACGCTCGACGTGAATCGGTGGCCTGTCGGTGGCGCTCGTCTTGAAACGATTGGGAATGTTGTATATGGTCAGTTTGTTATCAAAGGTTTAGACAATTATTGAAAATGCTGCGCAGGATTTCTGTATGAACGCTTCCGCTTCCGGTTGTCTGGTTCTAATGTCCATGTAGTATGGGTTCTGTTAATCTTGTCGTCGTGGTGGAATCCGTTCGAAGCATCATAACGACAGCAGATGAAAAGAAGTTCCACCTGCCATCAATCATAGCTGTTTCGGTTGCATTAGGTATAGTACCCGGATGCTTGAGTTGTCTATACTCGCTCATTGTCGCTTTCCGTAGGCGTAAAATTTCTGCTTTTCTTGTATTGCCTCTCCCTGCGTTCGAAGTCAAGTCAAGTGCGTGTCCTCTGGGAAGACCATCGCAACGACTTGTGGATCAACGGATTCGGTAGCTATTACCTTGGTTTGTACTCCATTCTCTCTCAACCGAAATTAGGTCTCCTTATGTCAGCTGGCGGAAGCAAATGGGTTTGGTGTGAGTGAAGTGAACCCTTCAAGGGTCAGTGACCTTTGACATGAACGCGTAGATTTGGATCCCATGGGTGCTATTATCGTATGTTATCCTCGAATATGCTTCAGTCGTGACCCTGACCCCTTTCTGTTTAGATTGCTATGGGCGTCATTGTCGCATGGGGCCGCACTGTTTATGGAGAGTTCGAACTCCTGGCCGGAAAATCGGCCCCGCATGATTTTTTACAACTCATCATATACAAGGCTGTGACCTTCAGCGAAGACATCTTGAAGATTGATACTGTGAGAGCTTACCATGCAAGTTGATGTTCTATTTTGCGCCCCAGATGTTCCTACTGACTCCTTTACCCATGCAGAGCGGACCTGTGAGCTATCTATACATTCTGCGAGAGTTCTAATTCAAGAGGAAACCTTAGGATTATTTTGTTGAAGTGGACGTAGTCCTGGATCCAAACACTCCACTATGGAAAGCGCACGATCTTTGCCAACAGCTACAGGACAAGATAGAGGTTCTTCCGAATGTCGAGCGAGCATTTGTGCACGTTGACCACGAAACTACTCATATTCCTGTAAGTGGTTTACAACGGTACACAATTTGAAGATTGACCAAGTCTTTCCCCGGAAAACAGGAACATCGTAAATTGATCCCGATTTAACTTCATTTCTAACATTACACAATACGTTGTGATATGTCAGTGGGTTTACGTCTGCCTTGCGATGAAGATTCATAATTAGAATATACCTCACCAATCAATCAGTGGGATATACGCGTTATAGGCCTCACGAAGAAAAGGTAACGTTTACTGGTACACATACGACAATTCTTCATAGATTGTTTTTGTTACAATTAGTCTTTCTGGCTTTTTTTTTATCACTTGTACTGACAGGAATTTATCACGATCATTCTTAAAAAGCGTCGACTCTTTCGAAATGCCAAGTTTTCTCATACACTCTCGTGGGCATGCAAATCATCAATCTATTATTGTTATCTCTGCAGGTTCACCGGACGATTTTAATACTTCCAGATTGTTAGTCAAATTTGAGCATCGTGAAAACTGTTTATCGTTGAAAGATCGAGCTCTCAGGGTGTTAGACTTTGAGGGAAAAAGGCCCGTCTTCTCGTCGCATTATCAACCATGGTTCATTTGCTGTGCGCTAAAATTTTCATCACCTGCTTCTAGTACTCTTAGGCGCTTATCACCGAATCCTCCGTCACGACGTCATGCACAAGGTCTTCGTACAAAAATGTGCTCGATCATGATGAAGAGCGGAGGTACCGTTTCGCTGGGCCAGATTTTTGTACCATAGGCCTGGGACTGAATTCACAGGAAGCATTCGGGACTAAGTATTGATGGGACAACCTGTCTCCGAATTATTGGAACGCCGCTTTGAAGATGGCAAGTCCGAACCCTGAACTTGTGTCACTTGCCCTTGATCTTGTCATGTTCGGAAGAATATATCGTGACATATCTTTGAACGGGAAGGACCCTGGCGAAGGAAATATCCATGTACTTTTTCCCAGAGGTCGAAGTTCGTAGCTGGCCATGGGACCAAGTACCGTCGATTGCTAGCCATCAACCCTACGGCACGAAAGTTAGCACAAATAAGCAGTATTCCAGACAACTCAAGCACTCCTGTGAAACATACAGATGTTTCTCCTTGACTTTCTTGGCGTTGCCTTGCACAGACGCTCAGCTGGTCGATCGATATAGAGGTTCCAACACCTAGTACCACTTGTACTAATTCCACTTTCCCATTTTCGCTTTACTCTTCAGGGGCCAGCATCTCCACATGTCCTTGGGTCACTAAAAGCGCGATTTTGACTAAAAATTATGTCATGATAGCACGTTGAGAATTGCTAAGACAGATGGATGAGTTGCTGCCAACTTTCGTACAACTTCAAATTTGCACAAGAAGTAAAGGAGTGGTTCCAGGGGGTAGACTTTTGGTATCTTTCGCTCAGAAAGACGTATTTCTGCTTGCGATCTCATTCATCCGTCCATCTTCCGGGCCGCTTCACAAGGAGAATACTCCCTTACATACACGTGCAAGTTCTGAAAGAAACCCACCCGATCAAATTTGGAGCCGCCTGGAATCCTTTGGAATCATGGATATGGATATTAGTAGTGTATTTTCGCGCTTAAGTCTGCCTGTTGTGTCCTGCTGTACTCATAACAGAGTCATGGGAAGTCAACTGTTGTTGTTGTGCGATACTTTGAATTATCCGGATATGGAGGTCACGCTTGCCGAGGCTAAGCGCAATCAAGCCCAGCAAGTTTCCACCAGCTCTGTTCCATAAATTGTTAACATTGCCAGCTCTGTGCTCGTTACGCGTATATATTGACCAGCTTCTTCTCAACGATCCATATAGGCTATCACATTATTGCTTTTCTGTTGTACGAGCTGGCAAGACTGGGTCCTGACGACGCGACGCAAACCATTTGAACACACCATCTCAACTACAACTTCAGTTTTGCGATATGGTATGATTGATCATACTCTAGTGTCTTCGATCTCCCTTGACTTGAACTTGATACCTAAATCACCAGGACGCACGTAGTCAAGACCCAGAAGAGTTTTATGTTAGGCAAGCTCGGATCGGTGAGGTGATTGGTTCATTTTCGTGTTCTGGTCTCACAAGCTGCTATTTCTTAGGCAAGGGGTCATTTGGCGAGGTTTACAAAGGGTAAGTGTGTTTGTCTGCCCTTTGGTTGGTATTTAATACTTCGCAGCTATGACAAGCGAACTCAGAAAACTGTTGCGATCAAGATCATAGACCTTGAGAGTGCAGAAGATGAGATAGAGGATATACAACAGGAGATCCAAATTCTTTCCCAGTTGGACTCTCCTCATGTCACCAAGTACGTAACTGTGCATTCGACTGTATCTTGAGGCATACAAATTACACGAAGATACCACGGTTCTTTTTTAAAAGGATCCAATCTTTGGATAATTATGGAGTATGTGAAAAATCCCAAAGGTCGAGGAATGAGAGTACAACTAACGATGATCTGATAAGGTACTGCTCAGGTGGCTCATGTTCGGATCTTGTCAGGATATTCCGCCTTGTTCCATGTGTCTTCTCCCATGTTCACGTCTTCCTCTGTTATAGATGAAACCTGGCGTATTCAGAGAAGAGTACATCGCGATTATCGTTCGTGAGCTCCTTCGTGGCCTTGAATACCTCCATTCAGAGGGTAAACTTCACCGGGACATCAAAGGCACCTTATTTCAGATGCTTTTGGAAATGTGGATGATCATGATTTCTTTTTCCAGCCGCAAACATCTTACTTTCTGCTGGCGGCGAAGTAAAGTTGGCCGATTTTGGTGTCTCTGGTCAACTTTCAGGCACACTCTCTTCGAAGAAGAATACGTTTGTTGGCACACCTTACTGGATGTCTCCAGAGGTAATCAAGCAAAGTGGATATGACCACAAGGCTGATATTTGGAGCTTGGGTATCACCGCCATTGAATTGGCCAGAGGTGAACCACCTTATGCTGAATTGCATCCCATGAAGGTTTGTATCTTCGGCAGTCGTGTTTCGCCTTCACACTAACAAGCTCGTATGAATACTCAATGTAATATTGTGTATAGGTTTTGTTTCTTATACCCAAGAATCCCCCTCCGACACTGGACGGAAATTTTTCCAAACCCTTCCGGGAGTTTGTCTCTTACTGTCTCCAAAGGGATCCAAGAGATGTACGCTCTTGTTCACTTCCCAACTACCCCGATCCATGTCCGTGTTGATGCAAATCTAATAGCGTCCATCCGCGAAAGAACTACTCAAACACAAGTTTGTACGGATGGCCAAAAAGACCAATTATCTGACCGAACTCATTGAGCGGCACGAGCGATGGAAAGCGGAAGGTGGCGAGCGTCAAGCTGACGAAGAACAGGACCTTGTCTCTGATCTGTAGGCTCGCAATGCGCTTTAACATGGTGTACTTAATCCCCAACTACTAGACCCACTAATGGAGATCCCGAAGACTTGTGGGATTTTGGCACTGTCCGTCATAACAACCGCCCTTCAACTATTGGTCGATCTGGGACTATATCTGGTCCTCCTTTAACTTGGGAGAACCACGAAATCGAACGTTCAGATGGCTCGGGTCCTGATCCTCCTCGAGAATCTGGATCCTCAATTTACACCTCGTCTATCAACACAAAGGGAGAACTGCCTCCATTGCCTCAGTCTACACCTCACACACCCCGCAGCAGCAGCTTCTCGCAGTCGACGATACGACATATGCCTCAAAGTGTTCATTCACCTCAGAAAGGCAGTCGAAGGAGCGTTCAGCGGGAGTCAACAGATGAATACGAAGACTATGATGATCAGTATGTAGATTCCCCTACTCAATCTAATCCAGTAGGAAGGATAGAGGATTTGCATGTGGATGATGAACTACCGGATACTACGATGCTTGACTCGGTAATCCTGCCAGCGATTGCGTCGGTCAGTGGGCGTTTCGCGCTCTTGATATTATATCTTATTTTGTCGTACAGCTATTCCCTCGAGTGTCAACACAAGAGGCACGAATAGCACTTAGCGCACTCCAACGGGCGTTTACAGACGCTGAACGGATTATACCGGGAGTGACGATGGAGTTGGTCAATGAGATCGTTGAGTCGGTTGAGCATGTTGAGGATGACCGATGATAGATACATATCTTTCCTTGATAGCCTTGTTTGCAAGGCTCCCATTCTGGACTATCGCCGAGATCCATATCGTCACTGCTTCTCTCAGCGAAGCAGAAAGCAGGCACTTGTTCTGTTATACCAAAATCATCATCCATAGTAATCCAATGAACGGTTGAAATTGGACCCAGGGTAACATAGGTATAGATGATTACTAGATGCCCTGCCTACATACCAGCTCCCGCAGTGATAGGTGTACGTTTCTTTTTCCCAGTCCCTTTTTTCTTAGACCTGGTTACCTTTATGGGCTCTGGTGTACTTGTCCGAAGGTCTTCGCCAGGGACCCCATACGATGGGAGAGGTGACCGTTGGGTTGATATAGACGCAAGCAATTCTCCAGGAGTGGGCGATTGTTGCCGTGTTGGTATATGAGCAAGATTTTCACCAGGAGTGGGCATTTGTTGCCATGGTACAAACACTGACTTGTGATTTATGACGCCTTCAGGCATCTCGCCGTCTCGGTCAATCACAAAAGAAGTTGTGGATAATGTGCGTGACGTTGCTTTGAGAATTGGTAAACTAGATGTCGAGGAACCTGGATCATGCGTTGATGAATACTAGAAACCCAATTAGAATGTTGGACGAACCTGCAAGAGATGACATCCCCTCGAGATGTACGATAGGAATTGAATCAATGTCCTCTTCCACCGCCTTAGGAGTATCTATGCCAATATAATAAGGATCATCTCGTAATTGCGCCAACCGTTCCGCTTTTCGCTATCAAATTCAGATTAATTAGCAGAAGGACGGACATATGATAAAGTAACATAACGAACCCTCGCTCGCTCCACAACTTCTTCTGGGGTCTCCTCAACTGGCGCTAGGACGTCTTCGTACTCAACCTCAACCTTTTTCTTCTTCTTCGAGCCCTTTATCTTGCCTTCTCCGACGTCCCTTTCTTTCCCCTTCTTCCCTTTCTTCTTTTTGTCTGGAGGTTGCTCAACGACTTCGTGGGGCGGAGGTATTATCCACACATCTAGATCCAAGCCTTCCGGTATTGGCACGCTTGCTTGCGCATTGGTGGCGACTGGGTTAAGTTCATATGTCTTTGAGAGCGGTTCAATGAGGTACAGGCTCTTCGGGAAGCGCGGTTCGGGATCCGGTCCGGAAGGGTCTGGTGAAAACGGTGGTGAGGATTTTGGTCGGTAAACTTCGAGGTCGGCCAGAATAAAACGGAATAGTTGGATGGAGTTTGCGGCCTGGACACGGATAAAATATCAGTCAGTGATAGCCATGCTGTAAGCCTCTTACTCGTTCTTGCACATCTATGTGTGGACTGCGAACAAACTCGCTGAACCTGCTCGTCAACTGTTCAACAGCGCTTTTGACTTCTGTCAAGTCCTCTTCCTCCCAATGTTGAGCCAGGCGCGCCGTCCAAGTTCCAAAGACCTTCGTGGCAGCTTGAATGTACACCGCAATTATTTCAGGTATCAAAGATGATACTTCCGTCTGCAAAAGATACGGCAGTAATTTTTGAGGTTCAGTCAACTCGCTTGATAGTTGAATTACGACAGCAGAAGAAAGTAAGTCCATAAACTTACTCGCAATATTCGCCACACACCCACGCCGCAGCCCATAAAACTTCAGAGCAACTTCCCTCTTCATGAGCATTCCGGAGCATGGTGTCATCGCTGATCAATTGGTACATCAACTTCACAGCGTATCGTCTGACAGCCTTAACACGTCCTATAACATCTACGAGTTGATCGCGTATCTCAGCTCCTACATTGACATTCGCAACATGGGCAAGGTCAACGAGTACGGAGATATACCATTCAAAATTCGTAACGTTCTCATAAGTTAATTGGGAACCCATGGCAAGGATCCGTTGGCAGAGAACAAGCCGATAGGCAGGAGATTGAATGGGGGATACGAGAGGTCGTGGTGTGTTGTTTGTGTGCTGAACAAGGGATTGGGTGGCGGAGGGTAGCATTGACGAAGAATTCTCTGGTACTAGATGTGATAGAAGTTGCTGAACTAGAGACTGTAGATTGTCACGGTTAACCTGTAAGCACGCAAAGGCCATTCAGTACACAATAGAACTCAGGTCTCATTGGCGAACCATTGCAGAAACGAGATCCAGGGCCCTCATCCGGATACTCATGTCCTGGTCGTTGACACTGGCAAGAATGGTATCTTGATATTCAGCAACAAGATGTGGATGGGAAGGGGCGATCTTGGTCATGGCTAGCAATGCGATGTACTTCACTGAAATACATTATTCAGCAAGTAACACCACCAGCCGCTTGACAACATACGGTTCTGGTCAGTATCTTGAATAAATGCAGCGAGTTTTGAAGCGCATAGTTGTGCCAAAGAATCACCATTTGGGCCCTGAAGCATGCCACCGATGATACAGGTATGGACACACTCGTACAGCAATGATATAGCCAGGGAATTTGAGATGAGTTCCGTTATAGGAGGCTGCAATTTCTTGACCAATCTTGGTTCATAAGGGGAAAGGGCACCAAACTAAGGTGATGAGAAAAAGAAAATAGTAGCCCTTAAGAGAAGTTCCGTACCAGCTTGATGATTTTGATCAACATCCAGTTATTCGATGAAGTGGTGAGTAGATGAAAGAATTGAGGTGCTAGTGAGAGGTAGTCTCTTGGATGATTACGTGCAAGTTCACAAAGTACGTTGACGGTAGCTGCAACGACACCTGAGAGTAAGTGAGTCTCTGTAGCGGCTCATCCAAAGGATATGAATGTTACTAGGGTCTGGATCATCTAATTTCTCTTCCAGTCGAGTACGAGCATGTGCCGCGGTTTCAGGATACTTCACAAGAACTTTATATAGGGCTAATATCGCCCTCTTTCGAATGTTCGGCCGTGAGTGGTTTAACATTGCAATTAATTCTGGCGAGAGGTCCCGCGCAAGATCTGGAGTCACAAAGTGAGCAAGCCCATTCAATGTAACAGCAATGTCTGCTGGTGTAGAGCTTAAATCCTGAGGCATTGATCAGACTCATCATGAAATTACCATGAATCGCCTCACCTTCTTGAGCAGATTTGTGGTAAGCATAAGGACATCTGTTTCCTGGTCAAATGATTGAGCGGCCGCAAGATACCCTACACTCTTTAAATGGACTCGGGGTGAAGACATGACTTCTACGACGTGGAATGAAGCCCATCCCATATCGTATCCCAGCATATCAAGCTAAACGTACAGATCAGTCAATGATCTTATGGACGAAGAAGAACGATAGCAGACATAAGTAAGTTTCAGGACGGCTCCAGCTTTCAGCTCCATGTCGTCGCTCTTTATTTCATTCCTGATTTCATCCACTGCTTTGGAAATAAATTTCGCCTCGTCCTTCTTGTTGGCACGAAGTCCACGAATGAGGTCTTGCAGTGTTCGCTCCCACATGCAGAAAATTCGTCAAAAGCTTCCTGTTGATAAAGTTCGCGCGTTTTGGGAAATGCACGGTTCGTAGCAGAACTCCACTTCTGGTTGCGCGGCAGGAAGAGCGAGGTATGCGAATTAGAGTCGAGCGAGTTTCTTTGAGCCACGTGAATTAGGCGACTCGGCCTCGTTCACTCCTGCGCGTAACGGGTCACAGTCTCTAAAAGTAATGTCGTTTGTTCTAATGGGACAGTGGTCGCCGCGACAGTTCCGACGTATTCCATTTTAGGCAAAACGTGTTTACACACACGCTTACGGTCTCGCCATCACATACCTCATCAGCGATTTTTCTGCTCAAATTTCGCTCGTTGCTTTATTCTACCTAAGCTATTGTTCCATCAGGTTGCTTAGCTTATGGTGCAGGTACTGGACTCTTGAATTTGCTCAAGTCTACGAGAACTTCGACAATAGCTTCACAACTTCAATGACGAAAAGAAAATCAAAGTCCACAATTGAGATTGCTCAGCATACAACGACATCTGAAGCTGTCAAACTACGACCCAGGCAACGGCTCAAGACAATCGCTACGAAAGCGCAGCCCACTAAAATTCCAAAAGTCGAAGGAAAGGAAAACGTGGCTATTACCTTACGCCCTCTCCCTGCGGCCAACCTTGATGAACTCTTCAAGATATGGGACTCTGACAAACGGATACCTACTGTCGAGAGTCGTCGTGAATGGGCAGCTGCGCGGAACGTTGCATCTCAAGACGTCCACCGTTTCTTCTCCCGTCAAAAAGCTTTAGCAAAGAAGGCTCGCCAGGTTCTTCCCAAAGGTACATACACGCTTTCTGTTGGTACTCCTCCGGTCATCAAGCAGAAAGAAGAAGTGCATCGCACTAAACCACGTCGGCAAGCGGTTCGTTCAGACGTCAAGGCAGAAATACTCGAAACGCCCTTGAACTCAGACGACTGTCATGCGCTTACATCAGAGACTCTAGTTGCTTTACCTCAGAAAGAACAGAAAAACGTTTTCGACCAAACAAGAAACTTGTCCCCGCTCCCACCGAGTTCTCCCCTCGCACCTTCATCCCCTACTTCAGATTTTAACGCCTTGTCTTCGATTCTTTTGTTCTCTCCATCTTTGTCTCATCATCCTCCTCATGCTATGGAGACTGATCCAGACCCAAGTTGGTGTTGTCAAAACCGCACATCGTCCTCGGAAGCATCTTTGACATGTGTTTTATGTACTCGAGGTTCTACTACTCTAACACACTCTATGCTCAAACTTACTTTTAATCTCAAGAACTAGACATACAGCCAAATAACTCCTCGGCATTAGGCGTGTCTTTCAATACAATCGAACAATCGAACACCCAACTTTCACTCGACTCGTCCATGGAACTTTCTGCACTCCCTTTTTTATACCGATCGCCTGATCTCATGAGGCGTAGAAGTGCTGTTCCGGACTCGACACAACGGTTTTTCGACTTTCACCTCAATCGTAACTTATGACTGCACTCAGACTAGACGGTTATGTTCAGGGAATAACTCGTTCGTGTTTCTAGGTCTTTGGTAGCGATTTCTCCCTGCTTTTTTGCTATCTTTGCTACATGCCTCCTCAAAAGTTCTTTACCCATCACCTTTCTGCGTCATACTCATCTCCTGACCTACAACATTCTTGGGGGATAACCGAGACGTTTCCTGTTCAATTGATCTCGATAAGACGTTGCCCAGTCCAAGTCTATTTTACTGCTGTATTCACCATGCAATCCATGAAGTTCAAGGATTAGGCAAGCTCGTGCAAGATGGGCTGGCTCTGCTTACATCAGGATGACAGTCAGGCTCTTTGTATTCGTGATCTTGTCATCCATTAGATGGCTGACTAGTAGGAAGAAGTCTTCCATATAAGGCGCAAGGCGCCAGTCTTCAGCTTTCACCTCTTTCTTCCGGACTTGCACTAGCCACGCAAAGGTGCAGTCTCGTGCCTCGCCATTGAACCTTGGCTTACTTACACTTCACAGTGTCATACCGAATCCCCTAGATATCGATTATGAAGCTTCCCTCGAGCTCATCTTTCGTCGCCGCTGCCTTGATCACCTCCTCTTCAATTCCAAGCCTTGCTGCTCCAACCTTTTTACATTCTCAAAAATATATGACGATTTCCCCTAGCAAACGGCTTGTGACCTCACAAAGCGAGAACATTGTTCACCGCGCGGCGGAGAAAGACAAAGTACATGAACAAGAGGACGGCGGAGACAGTGAGTTTTATCTCGCTGGTCTTAGCTACAGTGATTGTTTCTCATGGCAAATCAAGAGAAAGGTCTTATCAGCGACCTCATAGAGGACGTGCTCTGTCTGGTCCAGATGAAAGACTGTGGTCCTCATAAGGACAAGGGCCCCGAACATGAAAAGAGGTTCAAGCATGCTGCTCAGCCTGCTCGTAAGTAACTTGTGGAAGAGAAGAAGCGGCGGCTGACTTAGGTTTTAGCCCGGACATCTTCTCACTCATCCGCGCACCTTTCCTGAAAGAATTATTCTGAATTGACCCTCTAGAGGTGCTCCCTTCAATGTCCCTCCTTTTCCAAGGTTGAACCAGACCCCGTCTTCCGTTATTCTGTGATTCTCTTCGGATTCGTTTGTTCGCTAGTTGTAATTTTCCCTAGCATCTCTGTACGCTTATATAATGAGGTGAACAGGAAGCACGGTGTCTTGAAATTTCTCGCCTCGAATTGAGAATGTCCATTATCTACACGTTGACGCGCACTCCGTACTCAAGTTCGCGTATTACTCGCACGTGAAGTCTTGGTAACGAACATTGCCATATCTGCATAACGATGATGGAGCAACCCCAAATCTATCACTCTGTCTAGTCCCTTGTAAACCTGCATGCCCCGACCTCGCTCGTTGAAGAATGTTACCTCTGCACGACCAAATCAGCTCGACGGCCAATTACTCACACCTCGAACACCACATTATCAATCCGGGAGAGCGGAAGAAGCATATACAGAATTCAAATTGCAAGATTTTGGCGAGGACGACGACTGGCGGAGACGTGGTCGACACTACATTGTTCCGTTGCTTTCGTCATCAGCGAGTGAAAGCTTCTCGGCTGAACAGACGACGAGAGATTGGAGTCGAGGAGATGACTATGATTCTGATGGCACCAGACGGGACAGAGAGAGAGAAGAGAGGGAAAAGCTTCAAATGAGCACTTTCCTCTCTAATTTTCCTCTGGCTTTGGGAATTCTTTTTGCTTGGTTCCTTCTGTTCCTCGTATATCTGTCGTACTATCGACCGGAGAAACTGTTTAACTACTTTGGTATCGCAACAGGAAACTCGACAATCTCACCAATGAACTTGACGACCTTACATCATAACGCTTCAACGAACCAAACTAACCCTGAATTACTCATCTCATACGAAAACTATACAACTTTCCCCCTCAAACCTGTGGAATATCTCATCGAATGCGCAAAACTGAATAAGGGTTACATGTCACATGGTGACTACTGGCAACCGCATAGGATGGGAGTGATGGATACCTTTCACCCTGATGGAGAGGGTAGCAAGGAAGTTTGTACGAGCACTATTACCTATATGCTGGACGGTAAAGTTGGTCTTCTGGCGGACCTAGCTTTGCTGGCTCAGGTTGCTGCACTCGCTCGTGAGGTGTATATATTTTTCCTTCTTCATTTGCCGTGTAATGTAATTGACGAGTATCAGAGGAATAGGACATTTCTCATTGACGATACGTACTGGAATCGCGGAAAGTGTGTAATTTTGAGTTCAAACTATTTGAGGATGCTGAACTTGCGAAGATGGGTAGACCACTTTGTGGATGTCCGTAAAACCCAGCCTGGACCAGAGCCAGCATGCAAAGCTCCGCAACCGGAAGGTTTGTCAGTGATATCTTGTATGTTGCGAATTATGACCGATGAATATTCCTATTGACAGAACTTGTGGCTTGTCCTCGATTGGCAAGGTGTGATATATCGTTGAGCAACTTCCTAATCTGAACCTAACCTACATTGCACTAGACATTGGGTATGTTTTCCTAAATCAAATTTTGATCTGGTCAAAGCGTCATATTAAACACTTGAAGGTGGTCAATTCTCGCACTGCGAAGTTTCATCTAGGCCATGCCTTTTCAAATGCTTATGAAGATCCGTATGTCCCTGCACACTGACAGTCTGCCGTCAAATTGACCTAAGTACTTGCAGATATGGTCATCAGCTCAATCGCCTGAAACCAATGTTTAAGTTTTCTGAGGAGTCTTTCTATCATACAATACATCTCAACGAGGAAAGTACACGATTAGTCCAGGCCGCGCGCTCAGAACTTCTTTCAAATGTCGACTCTTACATTGCCCTACATTTACGTCGGGGTGATCGTAAGCCGACCTTCTACAAAGGTGATCACGTTCCAGCAGAGAAATTTGTTGAGGCCGCAGCTGCTTCCTGGAGCCGCCTCAGGCCGGATAAATCACCAGAGGATCTTACCTTATTTATTGCTACGGACTCTGCGACCGCCCTTCGAGAAATCGTTGATCTTACATCGGCAAAGTACACGACGTTCTCCTTGTTTCAAAGCTCAGACGAAAAACTTCGTGCGTTGGTCAGCCCTAGAGAATATGCGCAAGAAGAATTTGACCTGCTTGATGTCGAGGAGAGGATACAGGCAACACGGGGGGTGATCGTAGACTTCGCTCTCTTGAGTGGGATGTGGGCAAAAGAAGATGCTCTTGTCCCTCAGGCATTGGTCTGCACATTTAGGTAAATAGTATTTTGTCACCGTTCTACTTTTGATTGCTGATCTTCGATGATCTCCAGTTCAAATGTCTGTAAAATGGCTGCTGTAGGTTTAGGCTGGGAGGCTGCCTTCGGTGAGGTTGACACCATGGGTGCTATCGACAAGGACCAAAACAGATGGATCGAGATTGACCAGAATGGTTCTATTATCCCAGTCTGGTTTCCATTTGAGTTGTTCTAGCCTATAGTTCAAGGTCTCAAGACTCAGGGAATAGTCACGTTGGATTTAATTGCTGGGAAGCTAGTTCTTCACTGCCATTTCAGGAAATAGCACAGAATTCAACAAAATGAGATGAGCTCTGTCATTATGGCACTGGCAAGCAACAATAATGCACTAAGAGGTATGAGTAAAGTATTAATGTACTCTACACCATTAGTGTACAATGATGTATGCTGATGATGCTCCAAAGTTGCTCTGTGTTGGCTGAAAACTTAGCATTTGACACACAAATGCTGATGATGTTTGAAAGTTGCTAAGTAACACCAAAGTCATGCCAGATGATGATGATGATGATGATAATGAACTCTGTTTAATGCTGGCAAGCTACAATACAGAGCTAAGAGGTGGGCCAATAGGCCAAATTTACAGTACCATATATAGTGGCTCAAAAAACTGTCCTAATGTTTTATACTTTTTGAAAGATGACATTGGCATGAAAGATTGGAAGTATCTAAAATTCTGGTTAAATCATGTAAAATACTATGACATTGCAGCTACAAATTGCATCTTAGCTTATGTAATTTAAATCAAAACTGATGGAGTAATGGCCATTTTAAAATATCTACTCATTGGGACAGTTTTTTGAGCATCTCTAATTTTGGTATTTAGTACTTTGTATGTCCTCCATTTGCCTTGATAACTGCTTGAATCCTTCTAGGCATGCTTTTTTATCAGTCTTTGGCATACTTCTGCTGGTATTCCATCCCACTCCTTTGCAACCCTCTCCCACAATTCATGCACACCATGAGGTGTTTCATACTGCTTAAGCTGCTCCTTGAGATACTTCCAGAGGTGTTCAATAGGGTTAAGATCAGGGGATTGAGCTGGACACCAGAGGACATCAAAGTTGTTGTCTTCAAACCATTTATTAGCCCTCTTGGAGTTGTGTTTGGGGTTATTGTCCTGTTGAAAGTAGTAGGCACCCTCCTCCATCTCCAATTTTTCAAAGCTCTCCTTTGCTCCATCCTCCAAAATTTCACAG
>JAGGAT010000787.1:0-17491 GCA_017657195.1 Termitomyces sp. T70a | reverse complement strand
AAAAAGTATAAATTTTCCATAGAAAAATGCAAAAAGAAATATGTGATGACTTTCAATATCTGTTGAGAAGCTCAATATGATTCTTTTTTCTAAAATAAACCTGCAATGAAATATCTCAAAGATTTCCATGCTATTTTTTTCAACATAATAGTGAAGAAATATGATTTTTATTGTAGAAACAGTTCAGAAAAAAATATAAATTTTCCTAATTTTCACAGTAAGAAATTCCTTACATATTTTCTAGGAAAAAACAACATAGAAGTAGCATGACAGCTTTCCTTGTCTATTTTTCTAGAGGAAACATGTTCTGCTGCCAGCAATGTGTAATCCAAATAGATAATCTGAACATGTAACTATTACATGTGACTTATATTATGTAACTTGTCTTTTATTTTTTTGAGCATCTGGCAAGGTGAATGCTTAGACTTGTTCTCTTTAGATCTCCCTCTACTAGGCATGTAGTTATTATTACTTACTTATACATATACTGATACACTCTTTGAATCTCCTTCTCCCAGCTGTGTGATTGAGCCATAGCTTCTAGAGGTTGCCCTTATAACATAATGCTTGGTCATAGGGCTTCTGCCAGGTAATGTGCATTATAGTGGTGTGATCTGAGTGTTGGAGGTAGCAGCATGCATCACAGTTGGCAAGAAAGCTGCATAAGTGTTTTTAAGAGGTTTTGAAGGTAGTTGGAGGTCTTGGAGAAGGCTTTTGGAAGAGTATTATGACACTCTGGTATCTTCTACTTTTTGGAGATATTGCAACAATCAAGAAAATATGCATGCTATATATATGTAAAAATATGCATAGTATTTGATGTAATATATGCATATAATATAATTTACTGATTTCATGAAATAAATATATAGACATGTCAGAGCAAGATATTTATCAATCAATATTTGGAGGGCAACATCTTAATCAACATATTATGGCTCAGAAATAGCAGCCACTTGTTCCTTCTCCTTCTCTTCTTCCTAGAAATTCTGATAAATATATCAACAAGAAATATGATGGAAAACATAATAATATTACTATTGAGGTTTTTGTAAGATAAAGAACAACTTTTTTCCTTAGAAACAGAGATGTAAATCTTTGAACTATTTCTTTGTATGTTTTTCTTGTAAAGATCTATTATTTTACCTTGAATGAGCAGAGATTTACAAGACAAACCCTGAAAAGAGCAGGAATTTTACAAGAAAAACATATCAAGAAATAGTTCAAAGATTTACATCCCTGTTTCTAAGAGAAAAAGTTATTCTTTATCTCACAAAAACCTCACTAGTAATATTACTATGTTTTCTATTATGTTTCTTGCAGAAAAGGGCTCAAAAAAAGCTATCATTCTTACTTTGAAAATGATTGGGAAATATGAGTTTAATTTTCTGAAAATTTCCAAGAAAAACTGCTTACATATTTTCTAGGGACAATTTATTTAAAAATTGGATGACAGATTTTTCAGTCACTTTTTCCAAAGAAAACATGTTTGGCTGCCAGCAGTGAAGATGATTCTCTTTGTTGCTCTTTAGTTCTTTGCTGATCCTCCCCACAGTGCTCTTTTTCAGGCCTGGCCTTAAAAATGTGAACATTTTTTATTGAGAAGAAAAGCAACAGAAGAGCAATTGGCAGCAAAAATAGGTCACATAATAGTGGTAAAATATCAAGAAGGTAACTGAACAAAGTTGAACATATCAAATTGATACAAACAATGTCATATAACATTCTTTATGCTTTTTACAAGGTGTTTCAATTTTTTATTGCTAAAAAATAATGAGAAAATAAGAAAATTGAAGTAAGTTGAAAAATTGCTCCAATAACTGGATATTTTGTTTGATTGATTGATCAGTGAGTTTCTGCTTAAATCACATGATTTATACATCATTATAAAGCCAAGATGCAGCTGTATATCATGTAATTTTTGTTGACTTTTTCCCTTGGAACATTGTTGCACACCATGTAAATCTTTCCAAAAAGACTAACTATTGGAGTGGTTTTTTGAGTCAGTGTAATATGATGATTTTATGTAGGTTATGCTTGAAATTGATCATGAAGCAAAGTTTTTGAAAGATTAGTAATTTTTTGTAGATAACATCTTCAGAGCCATTAAATTTTGTTAAAATATTCTTGTTAGAATAATAATTTTCTCAACCTGGATCAAAACTAGGCATAGCAAGCTGCAATACAATAAATTTAATACTTTACAGATAGACTGGAATAGAGCAATGTAAATAAGTCAAACTACAGTAGTATCCTGCTTCAGATAAATGCTAGCTTGCTAGAAAATTGTATTACAAATAGTCTATAGACATGTCATTGACATCTACACTATTATTAACTTTGAATTTAATTTTTTTCTACTTTGTTGCCTTTAAATTTTGATCTCTTCTGTATTTTCTGCAGCATTTGGAAGAATTAAAGTACTGATAACACTGCAAGCAAGCCAAGTTTTGAAAAAGCTAAGAGAATTTGAAGAGTAGCTAGAAGTTGTTAAGAGAAGACTACAAATTATCAGGAATGCAAATCAGCTTATAGCATGGGTAAAAAATTGATTCAGAGGTTTGATACACAAGAGACAGAAGTAGGACTTTTAGAGAAAAGAAATAAGCAACTAAATATAACTAATGCATAGCATTGTGATACTATCACAAAAATTAAAGAATCTGATAATAAAGAAAAAATACCACTGACTAAGAAGCTTGAGAAGGAGATCAAAAGAAGTTTCCTAGCATATATGACAGATAAAGCTAATAGAGCCATAAGAATATTTATGCTATCAATCAAAGAACTGACATGTTACACTTTCAATTTTTATATGAATGTTGTTAGATTTTTAGGAAACAATCTTGTACTAGTATATTCAGGTAACACTAATAAGTTGATGTGTTCAAAGATCTAGAGAATAGATGATACTGTACTAAGGTTCAGGTAGAATAAGATGTGATTACATCAAGATAATTACTATTGTATTTAATGTTGGATAAGGATGAGAATAGTAGAGGAGTTGTACCAGTTCAAAACTGCCCTTGCTTTGTATCAGTAACAAAGATTTTAAAAAGCAAGTCTGCAAATAATTCAACAATTTGCAGAAGAAAGTAAAAAAGGCCAATGCAGCTCATAAGAAAAAGGAAGCAGTAAAGTATGTGAAGGAGGTCCAACTAAAGAAGGGACTGTAGTATTTGGTTAGAGTATTACTAATAGTTCTGGGGCTTTTTTGAAGATTTAGAAAATTCACTTCAACTCCATACTGATGTTTTGAGAAATGCTTGTATATTGAGGTAGTTTACTTCCAAAATATTACTGTTTAGAAATGTAGAGGTGTTTTAACAAACTCCAGTTTAAGTGATTCACTCTCTGAGAATCACTGAGCCTTTGTCTATCAATTGCCTGCCTAATTTCTACTCTACTTAGTCTATTTATACCTCTTTCTATAGTGCACAGACCACTTCCAACATATGACTTTTGCCCTAAACTTCTTAGCATTCCTGACACTAATTCCTATTTTTAAATGTATTTTCAGTGCTACTATTCTTTCCTTCTTTGTGTGTTCCACTATTCATCCTCTCTCTTGTATACTCTATTTATTCCTCCTTTATGTGTTTCCCTATTCCTATTCTCCTTTGTACCATTTATTCCTCCTTTATATGTTCCACTATTCCTATTCTCCTTTGTATATTGTATTTATTCTCCTTTATATGTTTTACTATTCATTCTTCTTTGTGTGTTCTACTATTCATCCTTTTCTTTATGTATTCTACCATTTATCCTCTCTTTTGTATATTCTATTCATGTTTTTCTTCTTCTCCTAACATTCCAATCTTGTTATTTTAGACTGGATTTCATTTTTGATCTAGACCATTCCAAATTGATGCTAGTGTGATCCCTTTGCCAGCTCCATGCTTCTCTCCTCATAGCAGTGGTTGGACTATTATTGAGTGTATACTCTGAGCTAGTTTTTGTCCTATTCTATTCTGTATTTATTCTAGTGTATTTAGGAGATATCTTGATGCATTTCTTCAAGCCCTACTGGCCAGTACCACTTTTAGGACTCTAGCTGTGCTTGGTGATAATGCCCCAAAGTGAATTAGTACTGTCATGATTACAGATACTTGACCTGAATTTGCATTGGGCATGGGATCCCAAAGAATATACCAATAGGTATTGAGGTTGTAGCAACAGAAGAGCAGTAATGGAGAGGTGTGCTGATACAGATGCACTAAGAGGGCGGTAAGAGAGAGATGCACTAACACAAATGTGCAGCAGCAAGAAGGGATAATTTAGTATTTTGTGGTGATTTAGTAATTTGTGGTGATTTAGTATTTTGTGGTGATTTAGTATTTTGTGGTGATTTAGTATTTTGTGGTGATTTAGTATTTTGTAGTGATTTAGTATTTTGTGGTGATTTAGTATTTTATGGTGATTTAGTATTTTGTGGTGAATTAGTATTTTGTGGTGATTTAGTATTTTGCAGCAATTTAGTATTTTGTAGTGATTTAGTGTTTTGTGATGATTTAGTATTTTGTGGTTTAATATGTAAAATGTTGCTTAGCAGCTTTCAGATGCAAATGCCTTGCTATAGGTGCAAAGGCATGTATAGTACCAAGAGCACCAATGATGGCAATGTAACATGGTGGTCAAAAGAGTTACCAAGGGGCAGCATCAAGAAAATAGTGCTAAAAGAATATTGTAGCAAGAACACAGCAGAATAAATGTTGGTGACTTGTAGTTTAAGATGCATCAAAAGAAATCTGAAGTGTAGGGTGATCAAAGGGGCTTTATTCAATGATGCTACTAATATAAGAAGTAAGTATTTATACAAGAGAGTATTTTGCCGTCACCATTGCACTAAGCAGCACTAAAGAGCAGCAAACTTGAAAGAATGTAAGTGAATACCATGAATTAAACTATTTAATGTAAAGTCCACAATTCTGCTGTCCATACTATGTTGACAAATATTTCTAAGCAATATCAAGTGCCAAGATAAAATGCCAGGCTGTATGCTATGGAAAATCTTCATCATTCTATGTTGCTAGGTGCTGCCATCACTAAAGAACATTATTCCTTATTATTCCTGATGCCATTTGTTACCTATCAATCTGTCCATCACTGGCACTATCAATGATGAGAGAAGATCATTGCTGTGCATAGCCATTGGATACTGTAAGGGCGACCCCCGGAGGTTGTGGCTAATCACACAACTGGCAGAGGGGAATCCAAAGTTTATTAGAAGGTAAGTATAACAAAGATAGTAGGTAGGTAATCACCTGGCAAAGAGGAATCCAAAGAGAACAAGTCTAAGATTTCCCAGAGCCAAGGGTCCGAAAATAATGTTAAAAGTCATGTGACCAGATTATGTAAAGGACTGCTGGAGCAGTGGCAAAAGTCATGTGACCTGATTACATAAAGGACTGCTGGAGCCTGTGCTTTGTCAGCAGCTGCTAGGATGTATGCTGACAAAGCACACAGCCACCAGCCAACCCAGACTAAAAGTAAGTAAATCAGTAGAATAAATGTAAGTATGGAAACACTGGAAAGAAGAGATAAAAAAAGGAAAAAAGAGAGAAAACAGGAGGCACAGGAGTGTTTCCTGACAGATACCACCTAGAATAGTTTAATGTTATTGGATCATTACATTATAATAACCTTATCTGTAATCATTATGCAGGCGACCTTACTTATATCAATATTGTATTACATAAAACAACATCTTGTATTTCACAACATATTTAGTCAATACCAATATTGTGGTCTGATTCAGCTACTGCATGATTTTATGCAAGACTGTTTTATCTCTAGCCAATAGCTGCATTTTTTTTTCTGCTATTGGCTATAGACTCTGGGCTCTTGTTACCACTTTGGGCAATACATCACACTCATCAAACTTCTTGAGATCTTCCAGTGCCACATCAAGCAAATGAACATGTCTCATGACTGGTATGGGCAATCCCACACATCAGGCAGACAATGCAGGTGTTTCACCTGCACCATGAGCTGGAGAGATGCCAGAAGCATCAGTATACAAATCCCCACCCAAGCAGGATGACTCGGATCCTTGCAATGTTAGTGCAAGCTTTGAAATGCCTGGAGGTTTATTTATATCATAGATGAAATCAATCTTGAATTTTGGTGCTCAGCCAGAAGAGAGAATGTTTGCTTCAGGAGCACTACTATTGCTCATCTACCTGGAACTACCTGAATGTAGTGGATGTCAGCAAAGAAGTTTGGACAGTCTGCCCCAGTTTGGGAAAATGACACAGGGCAGCACGTATGCACATAGTATGCCCTTCAGGCCACTCCAGACAGCACTTCCACAAAAGGAGGTGGTAGGCAATAATCAGTTGTTGATGCATACAATGCAATACCAAATGATGAATTCCGATTAGATGAGAAGGGATGACAATGCTGCAAGTGAGGTGAAACAGGTGCCATCTGCATCTTCTACTAGAAGCAATCAGGAGAAAGGTGGCCAGAGGCCTTCAATAAGGCACAAAAGCCTGCCAGAGGTGCTAGTAAAAGAACCAGACCAGGAGTCCTCCGATGAGGAGGAAGATAGAAGGTCAATGTTGACCTTGTTAGTCCAGCTTCAGCTGGTATTGGACCATTTTCCAACAGTCACTAAAGAATCGTGCAGAAGCATCTACAGCTTTACGTGGTAAAGCATTTGCAGTTGCTGACTAATAGAGGCCAGAATGTACTTAGGGCTGATTTGACTGAATATATTGAACTTTTTACCCATATATTTGAGCTTGAGCTCAATGAGTACATGAAACGCAAGTTAGTTCGGAGAACAGCAACATCAACAGCCATGCCAGCTGAATCTCTGGACTATGATGCTATAAGGCATCAACAAGTGCTAGGCATTGCTGAAGCAATGAATATGCTGAATGCTCCACAACAAGCAAATGAGTCCCAACAGGACTTTAAAAGGCAATAAAATGCTGTGCGCTGGCAGGCTACTGCTAGTGGAGTGCCCTTTTGGGCACTATCAGAAGTAGAAACAGCTACATCCAAGGTTGTGAATGAAGAGGAGGTGGACAAACCTCAGCTGCCTAAGATGCTGCGTCACCATGTTGCAATCAAGGAGGAGGTACAGGAATGCCATATACCAGAGGAAACAGCCACTTTGCAGCTAGCTGTGAGGCATGTTCCATTAGTGGATAACTGGAATGATTATGTTAACTAATAACGCATCCACAACTATGATATGCAGATCTATAGGGAGTCATTGATAGATGACCAGGGGGTAGTTTTTAAAGGGCGTGGAGGAGTTATGCTAGTCAATGATATGAGGCAACAGTTTGTCACACAAACTGAGAAAGACAATTACCCAAACAATTGTAGGCATAGTCATAGCAATAACAACTGAGAGGATAGAGGTTGTAGTCAAAATAACAGAAAAGACAGAGATTGTAGAGATTAGCATAGACTGCCTCGTCATTAACTAGAAGGACCAGTACCAAGGGAGCCAATGGTTCTACATTTTGAATGCAGGACAGAGGAGTCCCCGCACCCCATTGCTAGGGCATGGTCATTGCCCTCACCTCATGATTTGTGTGCAAGCATGCCTGGAATGAATGAAGCAGTTAAACTGCATATGAATCATATGCATAACCGCTGATGAGCCCCTGGTTTGGCCCAACACATTTTAAGCCTTTAACACACCAGCACTGACCCAAGGTAGCAAGACCCCAGCAGCTTCTATGAACAAGTCCCCATGCAGCATCAACGCATCCTCGCAGCCAACTACGAGACTTACAGGCAATGGTAGAACCACTCACGTAACAATCACCCTTGCCACCCGCTCCACAGGAGGGCATGGACATCACCAGCTCGCAGGTTCTCCTCTCCACAAGGAGCATCCCACTACCTCCAAACTCAACATGTCCTGGTCACGTGACACATTGCACCCCCTACTTGCATGTGCTGCCTCCACCAGGATGATTAATAAATACCATACTATCACCCCCATTTCCACACTCTGCCGGCACTTCCCACTGCCATTGGTGGATCACTGCCAGCTTGGCTTTCCTCTTTGAGTCGGAATATGTCCATATTTGACTCAATGATGACAGATGATTAACAGCTGGCACTTTCAATCACTGCCACCACACACCACATTACAATTTAGTGCCCACCCTTGTCAGGACTTGGATTGATGCCCTGCACATTATGTGGCAGCACGCCCAAGCTAATTGCCCACATGACGCTCCCTGGATATCATTTACCTTCTTTATAGTCTTATTATCGGACCTTTCACTTACATTTCATCAGCGGCAACTATTAGAGTCATTGCTGACCCTTCACTAGGTTGCCACCATCACTTACTATAAATACTTTACCATTTGTCAGTAGAGAATCATCGAATTGCACCCAGCACCTTCACACCCAAGTTCAGATCTCTAAGAGCTCACTCGAGGCGCTAAGCAATTAGCAACTCTGCCCTACTCCATCTCTAACAAGTATCCTCAGTGCGGCCTTTGTTCTATGTCTTGAACGGTACCATACGGGTACACCTTTGTTGCTAGTGCCAACAATTGCTGCCTCTTAGCACCAACAGTAAAGACCAGAAGCTTCATAAGCTTATTACATGTCATCTACTGTCCTTCTTGAACTCTTACCACCTGCCATCAATCGACAGCAACATCCTCTCCACTTTACATCACACTCTAGGACCGAGTAATTGGGACCTGCCCAGGACTCCCTCAACACTTTGCAAGCCCAACGCGAAACAAGGCTAAGTGCAGCTTACTAAGAAAGCATTTAGCTAAATTTTGGGCGCATCACCGCCTTAATTGTTTAGTGGACAACTTTCTAGGAGTCAGGTTTAAGTTTTCTGACAGGGTCAAGCCTTGTTGAGCTGAAGGAAAGCATATCTGAGTGTATTCTGGAGGACACAAGTTTTCCCAGTTGGAAGACTGGGCTATGGATGTGTGCTATTACCTAGCAGCATGCTGCTATGGTAGTGATGATATGGACCAGGAGCACATTTTTGTGCTCCATAAGTTCATTGATGGAGAAGCACAGAACTTGTTCTGCTGCCATATCTTGCATACAAATAGGGATAAGCATGACTGGACCTTCAAGGAGGTCCTCATAGGATTGTATAATTGCTTTGTAAATGCAGCAACTATGCAAGAGGCTTGTGAAGCCTTTTAAATAGCAGTATATAATGCTTGAACAGATGTCCAGACCTTTTATAATGACCTGGTGGATCATGCACAAAACATAGCTATATACCCAGATGAGTTTACCATCTGGGAGACATTCCTAGATGGAATTCCAGCTGAGATGCATCATGCTCTGATACACAACAATAACTTATCACCTGAGGTCAATACTGTGACTGAATTTCTAGTGTATACAATATGCTACGAGCAGTCAGCCTGGACTGCAACTCATTATGACCAGCACAGCTCCTGCCATGCAAAAGAACACCATCAATCTGTAAAGGTTAGCACATTCTTAGCAAAATGTTCTGAGATGGAACAAAACCACAACCCATGGTTTGTAGTCCAGCACAGGCTGCCTGCAGGCCAAAGGCCTGGACCAGGACCAACTGGTAATGCACCAGTGGCAAAGAAGAGTTGGTATATGCCTGGAGCAGGCTAGCCTGGACCAAAGGTGGCATGGGATGATCTACCAAGGGTGAGCCCTTCCAAGGTCACCTTTGGCAGTGGAGATGCAGGCTACAAGCCAAGTGGTGGTGTGTCACAATGCTACAATTGTGGCTGGACCAGCCACTATGCAAAGGATTGCAAGGCACTGTGAGTGCAAGTGTGAGCTGCATATATGGCAGTAGCAAGTAGTGATGTAGAGAGCAACACTGAAGAAGATCAAGAGGAATTTGTCAACAATGAGGAAGCCCCACCAGAGGTAAAGGAACCAGAGGGTGATGAAATGCAGCTAGTCCCAGCAAAAAATAAGGTAGTGTGGCATTTAGATCTAACATACACTCATCCCATGATTACATAGTTAGACATGATATGAGACCTAATTTCTTCTGTCTTACCAACTACTGCTCAATCACAATTTTTAACCCACCTACCCACCCTATACACTGAGAGAGCGTCCCTCCCCACCTGGCTTGACCAAACTACCCCATGAGCCTCTCCTAGCTGAAAGTGTCCAGATTGATGGAGATAAATATGTTGCAGTGGATGCATATAACAATGAGTATTATGCTTGTGACAATGAAGAGGAGCATTTGTTTGCTCTAACCAAGCATCAAGGAGATAAGCATGTTCATATGTGACACATAGCCCTTCAGAAAGCAGCTGACAAGCTGCAATGGCCTTAGTATACTCCTCAGGAGAAGGAGTGCTTAGTGACCTATGTAGAGGTCAATGGGCACTCACTATGGACACTGTGGGACTCTGGGAGTACTATCACAGGCATTATGCCCCAGTTTGCGCATGTGAACACTATACACATTCATGAGCTTATGGAGCCCTTGATGCTCCAGCTGGGAACTGTGGGGAGTCACACTGTGGTGCAGTTTGGTGTGGAGGTCAAGATAAAAGTGTTGGGACAGCTGACAAAGAAGTATGTGGATATAGCAAACTTTGATTGCTATGATATAATCATAGGTACACCATTTATGTGTAAGAACAAAGTAACACTTGACTTTGTTAATAACAAAGTCATTGTCAACAGAATGCCATTGAAGGCTGAAAGAATTGTCCTGGCAGACATGGATGGTCGGTTACAATGTTATCAAGCCATGGAGAAGCATTGCAATAGCCACGACTGACTTAAAGGTTGCAGGAATGCAATGGTGGACAATGGTAATGAGGAACTGGCTCCAATGACCAGCCTGCTAGCAAATTTGTCAGCAATACTGATGTCTGAGAAAGAGTTCCAAGGAACTCTGGAAAGGGGGGATGGGCCGGACCAGCCAATTTCCATTGGTAGAAAGATGGTGAAGCGGCCTGACAAGGCTTGTCTGCATAAGAAAGCTCATGCAGAATGAGTAGGTATAGACTTGCTGGAGTGTCAACCGACAAGCTTCAAAGTGAAAGTAGAAGACCTTGTAACAGATGAGGTTGAGGAACAACAGAGCACCACAAGTGTGGCAGAAACAACAGACAGCATATGATCCTTTTGGGATCAACCAGTGCCACCACCTGACATGCAGTGGGCATATGACCCATGCATGCTGCCAGAGTGGAATGAGGTGGTAGCCTCAATGGTGGTGCATAAGTGGGTTGGGTCATGTTGACCCACTGGAGAGGTGTATCATCAACCTGCAGCTGATGAGATATCAGAACCATTCCATATAATGTTTGATGGACAATCACTAAAAGCAAAAAGCATGCAGTGGTCAATGGAGTCAATGGTATCAAAGCCTCTGGTGAGGCTGAGGATGGAAGACACTGGAGAAGCACAGTTGCATGTGCTGAGAGAACAATTCAAACCTACAGTTCAACTGCACCAGAAGCGCATAGATAAAGGGAAGGTGAAGACTCAAGGTCTGTCAGACAATGACATTCTGCAATTGTGCCAGGCATGGCAGCATGAATTCACAGACATTGTCAATGAGACAAAGGAGGAGCTTCCCCCTTGGAGGAAAGTAAACCATGAGATTAATCTTATAGATGAAAGCAAGCAGTATAAGTATCACTTGCCTTGCTGTCCATGAGCACTACAGGAGCAGCTTTGTGAAAAGACAAATCATTATATCAATGCTAAGTGGTGGGAACCATGGACTACGATGCAAGCTGCACTATTACTGTGCATTCCAAGAAAGATGTGATGTTTTGGACTGCACTGGATGTGCAGCAGCATAATGATAATACTATTAAAGATGTGACTCCACTTCCAGACCAGGAAGATATTTGCAAAGATGTCGTAAAAGCCAGATATAGGTCAAAAATTGACATGACAGATGCTTACAAACAAGTATGCATTTGCAGAGAAGACATTCCAAAGATGGTGTTCACGTCACTCATGGGAACATTTGTGAGCAATATTATGCAAATTGGCAATTGTAACATGCCTGCTACATTTCAGAGGTTGATGACCTTGATCTTCCAAGATGTTATTGAAAAGTTTATGCACGTCTATCTAGACAATATCTTTATATTTTTGGACTCCATAGAGGAGCATGAGCAGCACTTATGTGTTGTATTTGAATGACTGCAAGGAGCAAGCTTGTATTTGAAGTGAAAAAAGTGCAAGTTATATGCACCCAGTATTGACCATTTAGGGCACGTCATAAACGTGTAGGGTATACACCCCAATTCTGATAAAGTCAATAGAATTTAAGAGTGGCAAATGCTACATAATTACAATAATATTCAAGGCTTTGTGGAACTAGTCAACTACATTGGTAACTTGTTACCAGACATAACAGCATACACTGGACCCCTTATGGCCATGACCCAGAATGGGTTCCCATTTCACTGGAGACTGCTACATCAGTGGTGTTTTGAAATGGTCAAACAGATCTGTGCTAAAACGCTGATCATTTGACCAATTGATCTTAGGCTCAAGAGCCTATATAGCTCATCTGTGATGCCTCAAAGACTGGGGTGGGGGCCATGTTTGGCCAAGGAAAGACATGGCAGACATGCCAATCTGCAGGGTTTATGTCATGTAAATTTATGACAGCACAACAGAACTATGCAGTCCATGAGTTAGAGACACTTACAATCTTAGAAGCCCTCCTCAAATGAGAGGATCAACTGATGGGTTATAGAATCCATATAATTATGGATCACAAAGTGCTTGAGTTCTTCAAAATTTAGGTACATCTGTCTCCTAGGCAGTGTCAATGGATTGACAATATATCGCGGTACCAATTTGATATAACGTATGTCAAAGGTGAACTTAATAAGGTTGCAGATTGCCTGTCATGATACTTTGAAAAGTGACACTCAGGATAATGTCCATGACATCTATGATTTTGTCCAGGCAGACAAATGTATGGACCTGGAGGGCAAAGACTTGCCCTTGCATAGGTTCCACAAGATTGTGGAACATTAAGTAGAGATACAAGCTATGCAAGCTCACAAAGTGCACTGTAGTAAGCAGCTCAAGGAGCAACTAGAGCTCCAAGACTTGGAAGCCCAGCACATGCTGGGAGCACCAAGGGTTGGTGCCCAGCCAGTGGGAGAACTATTGTCAGGTGACGACAACCCATAGTGGCCCAGGCCCTTGGAAATGGGAATACTCTGGCCAGGGCCTAGGAACATGACGATGTGCATCTGCATGCGCATATTTGACAAGGATACTTGCAAGATAAGATATCCATCAAAATACTTGACCAACCAAGAGAGCACTCCTGATTCACTATTGAGCAGAAGCTCATTTATACTGTGAATATAGCAGGAGCAAAAGTGCTATGTGTTCTGAGAGATTGGTTGTTGATAACAACTATTCTAGAACAAGCCCATACAATTGTGGAGCATTTGGAGTATTAGAAGATGCTTGACTATGTGCATCAGACATACTGGTGGCCACAGATGGCCAAGAAGATCAGTCAGCTTTGCATGACATGCAAAACATGTCAGCGGTTAAAAATATTGAACTAGAAACTGGCAGGGAAGCTACATTCGCTTCCAGTCCCAGTGAAACCATGGGACTCAATAGACATGGACTTTGTTGAACCATTTTCTAAGTTGCACAGGTTTAACTATCTGTGGGTAGTAATATGTTGCATAACCAGTATGGTCCATCTAATACCAGATGTCACAATGATGACAGTTTCTGAATTATTGTGGATTTATCTCAAAGAGATAGTATGCTTGCATGGTCTGCCTAGCTTGATTGTGAGTGATTGAGATTCTAAGTTTACTTCCAAATAGTGAAAGAAGTTGCATAAACTGCTGGGAGCAAAATTGCTCATGTTAACATTGTTTCATCCACAAATGGATAGTCAGACAGAGTGTGAAAATTGTAATGTTGCACACATTTTTTGAGTGTTTGTACACCCTGATCAGAGAGACTGGGTTGATTGTATCCCTATGGTTGAGTTTGCAATTGATGCAAGTGTGTCTGAGACTATAGAGTACATGCTCTTTAAATCCACCAATGGCTACATGCTATTTATAATAAAGGAACTTTGTAGTAATAAAGTCATTTACAAAGGAATCAAAGATTTTATGCAGACAGCACTCACAAACCTTGCAAATGCATATGATGCAGTTATAGAGGCTCATGTCTTTCAGATGCAACAAGTGAATTGTCGTTGCAGTAGCAAGCCAGACATTGCTAAAGGAAGCTTGGTGTACTTGTTAACCAAGAACTTGGACTTGCCTAAGGGCAGAGTGAGTAAACTATGCCCCAAGTGGGTGGGACCATACAGAGTGCTAGAGGCTGAATGAAGTACATCAAACTATGTACTCAAATTGCCAACTGTGCTACAGGCATGACAGCTAGTGCCTAAGTTCCATGTGTCACTACTACAACCATATGTGAAGAGCAATAATGCACTGTGTCCCAATTACACAATGCCAGGACTATATGACTTCAGCACAGCTAATGACCAAGAATTGTTTATAAATGATCTTATGGGTTATCAGTGGGACAAACAAGGGCACCTCAAATTTGAGGTGTGGTGGAGTCTTGGGAGATGGCGGTATCTGCAGTGCAGTGGCATAGATGCGGTCTCCTACCTCAATGGTGTTGTCTGGCTGCTCTGAGTCCTAGATGAGTCAGAAATCTCCCTCATAGCCTAGTCAACAAGTCCTGATAGTAGCATGTTCCCATTTCATGGTGAGCCACTCCTTCTTTGACTCCACAGCACAGGTGGTGCAGCATTGGTGGCACCAACTCATGCTTACCTCTTCCTTGGCCCAGTCAATCCCTGAATTGTGCTTTCAAAGCCAAGGGAAGCCAAGGATCATCTCCTGCTTCTCTAGAGTGGTGACTGCAAAGATAGTCCACTTGGAGTGGGACTTGTAGTGGAAGATCAAGTCCACTACAGCATGAATGGAGCTGGCCTTGTTTGGAGTGCTGTCAATGTTGTACATGGGGATTTGGGACAGGAGGGGTTGCATGGTGAGTTGGTGACATTCTGCATAGCTGGAGTCCAGGAATAGCCCTGTTGCTCTGGAGTCAAGAAGAGTGGCAACATTCCAGACCTGCTGCATGTCTGTGGTCTCTATCTTAATGTCTAACTGGAGCAAGTTTGTGGAGAGGGCTGAGGCTATCACATAGTGGCAGGGGAGGCATTGCTCCTAGACTGGGAGTTGAGGTCATGATTGAGGAGAAGTGGGGGCAAGTGGGGTAGTTGTCTTGGGGAGAAAAGATATGTCAGAAAGAGTGCTGATAGTGGCAGATGTAGAGCTGTCAGCAGAAACTGTATTAATAGTGTCTACTGACAGACAAGCAAACCAATTAGCACTAGGCAATGGGGGCATACTATTCATCTGTTGCCTCTCTAAAAACCCTCTTTCAACATCTCTGTTCTGTCACATCCCTCTGGTTTTGTTCCTATGCACTGCTACAGAATGGCTACATTGGGAAATACAACTTCCACCAAATTGCAGGCTTCTAGGAGCTGTAAGAGTAACTTCTTCTGTTTCTTCAGAGCAAGGTAATGTACCTTGAGCTCCAGGAGGCACCTTCATGCAAAGTGGGTGGATGCACTACAATGCCAGCATAGGAGCAGGAGGGTGGATTGCTGTTGGGACCTATTCACATCTATCACAGCTCCAGGGAGTAGGGCTGGGCATGTAGGCTGCACCACCACAAGAGTAGCAAGCAGCAGGAGTGCACAGATGCAAGAAGAAGGCACTGGGAAGCGTGCATGAGAGACAGAGATGGCAGCTCAGTGCAGGTCATGCTTGAGCTCTATAAGCTGCCACTGATCACAGGCTACTTGGTACACAATGCAATCTGGTTGTCAGCAAGGTATTCTTCAGCCAGGTTATCTATCTGCTCCATGAAGGTTGGGTGCAACTTCTCTCAGAACGTCAGGCAAAGTTGGAGGCCATCAGAGTACTCAGCCTGCTCCACTAAGGCTCAGAACACATCAATGTACTCATCCAGAGACCACTTGCCTTGTCCATATTGGTTCTGGTCCTGAAGAACCAGTGTGGCAGTCTTGGCAGGGTTTTGGGGAAAGAACTCATATTGGAACTCTTGCTCAAACTTGGCCCAGTTCATGAATCCACTGATGCCTTGGGGCATTGGAATAGCCTCATTGTGTAGGTGGCTAGCCATCCAGACTTCATATAGGACAGGATCCATGCAATCTTCAGCTCATCAGCGAGGAAGTCATCTCTGCAGAGCTGGATATAGGTGATGCAAAGTTGGAGGAACCATTGTCCAGATGCATGGTCACCATCATATGCATTGGGGAGTGCCAGGCAGGGAATGTTGGCACATTCCTGCACTGGAGAAGCTGTTTTTGAGATGGAAAATCTCAAAAGTGGCATCAAAGAAGGCAGGGATGCAGCAAAGACTGTGGAAAGATGCTCAAAGAGCATCTGAAGTGAATCCAAGATAGCTTTGGTAGTTTGGTGGAGGTGGAGAGTTCAGCAGTGTGGAGAGTGAGAGAGGTCTGCATAAGTTGCACCTGTGCTTCCAGTTGAAGCAAGCGACTCCAGGCATTGTTCTGCAGGGCCAGGGCCTCTGCAGAGGGGTCTGAAGGGGCAAGTAGGGAATAGAGCATCAGGGCTTAAGTCTGGTGGAGAAGCATAAAACAGGAGCATAGAATATCCAGGCATGCTGTAGGAGGCTCCTGGACTAGAATGAGAAGACTTGTTTCGCTGTAAGGGTGACTTTCAGGAGTTGCAGCTAATTACGCAACTAGCAGAGGGAAATCCAAAGTATATTAGAACCCATTATAATACAACAAAATGTAGCTAATCACCCAGCAAAGGAAAATCTAAAGAGAACAAGTCTGAAGATTTCCCCAAGCCAAAAGCCTGAAAATAATTGTGCCATTAGTTACCTGACTGTGATAAGTGTGGCTGTGCTGGGGTCGACTTGTCAGACACTAACATAAGTGGCCATTGAAATCAAGGCTGACATAAGTAGCTGTTGTAATGAAGGCTGACATAATCAGCTGTTGGAACTCAGGCTAGCACAATGAAGTAAGTAATTAAAAATAGTAATAGTGAATGAACTTGAGAAGAAAAGGAATGGAGAGGAAAGTCTGCAGACAAAAAAGGCCTCCTGTCATTTCTCCACCCCTCACACTCATGGCATGACATGACATGGCATCACTTCTTAATTTCCATGGAGCGCTCTGGGGCGCTCCACTCACTGAATTCCTGGGATCATGCCTGGAAATCCCTTGCTCCATGGACATCACTATGCCCACTCACCTCTGTAACTGTTTGCTCCATGAATGTTACAGTACAATTATGAATCATGAATCAGTGTTTTTTAAACTTCTTTTGAAGAAGTTCAATTGCTTGCCATAGCAAAGGTAGTTAATGTAGATTGACTTGAAAAATGTAACACAGTTACTGAGCCTTACATGCACTGCACCATAAGTCAGAACCTATCAATTGATTCTGGCTATGGTTGTGCAAAAAGA
>JAGGAT010000786.1:0-17520 GCA_017657195.1 Termitomyces sp. T70a | reverse complement strand
TCCCTCTTTTCAAACTCAGCTGCACATGTGACCTCAGCATGTGACCTAGACCTGGAATCCAGACATGTGACCTCAAGCAGGTGATCTGGACATGTGATCCTTATATGTGACTTATATATCATGTGATTTACTTTTATTTTCTGAGCGCCTGGCAAGGTGAATCTTTAGACTTGTTATCTTTGGATCTCCCTTTGCCAGGTGTGTAGTTGCTATTACTTACTTCTATTACTTATACATATACTAATACACTTTGGATCTCCCTTTGCCAGCTGTATAACTAAGCCATAGCTTTTAAAGGTCACCCTTACAGATTTTCTTGATCAGGGCCTGGTATTCCTCCTGGAGCATGGTGTTATGCTGGAAGGTTAGCTTTACCTGGTCTGAGAAGGTGCCTGCAAGTAGGCATTCTTGAAAGTTGACCAGGCAATTGGCCCAATCCTCAGAGGAGCCTTCAAAATCATCCTGTCCTAAGTCTGTGAATAGGACCCAGGTCTGTTAAACAAAGTCCTCTGGGGTTATTCTGAGGATCTGGAGGATTTTGTCACATTGCTGGTTGTAGGCCCCAGCTTGTTGGCGTTGTCTCAGAGGTGAGGGAGGTGTCTTAGCAGGTGGTGCAGCAGTGGGGCAATACCAGGGCTGGGGTTTGGGATGGGGGCATTCATGGGCAGGTGGGGAAGGGGAGTTGGTAGCCATAGTGGGGCATTGGAGTGAAGAGTCCCATGTTTGGGGGTACTGGATAGGACCCATCAAGGTAGGGTAGGGTCTCTGGAAGGCTACCAGGCAAGGTGTGGAAGTGGGACCCATCATTTGTGCATGTCAACATAAGGTTCAGAGGTGTTCCTGGCTTATTGAAGGACTGTAACTGTTCTGGGCATAGTCTAGTGCCCAATGTTGGCAGATGGGGTATTGTTTGTATGGGGTTTGTGGATAGAGGGGTTGGAGGGTTTGGGTGGGGTAGTAGTCAAGTACTGGGTGTCTGTACCTGGTATTCTGAGAGATAGTAGTTTTGTGTATATGTAGCTATCAAGAGTGGTGTAAGGAAGAGTCTCAATATTATGTCAGGTTCTGCTGACCTGGGGGCCTTTCCTAGTATGCAACAACCTTACAAGGCACAAGCAAGTGCTGAACTATGTAGATGCAGCATTGAGAGCTCTGGAAGATGTTCTGGAGTGCGAGATGGCAGAGAGAGTAAGTTCTGGGGTTATAGGACTTGCTCCAGGTTTGAGCTGGGGGCTGGGAGTCAAGTTGATGGAGGGGCTCCAGCAACAAGACAAAGTTGGAGTGTTAAAGTTTAGTGCATGCCAGGCAATGAGGTGCATGCCAGATAATAAGTCAAGGCAAGCACAAAGGAGACTGAAAAAGCACAAAGAGAAAATCAAACAGAAGTTTTAGCAGACAGAGACACTGGTTGTTATTGTTAATATGGAGACTAAGGTACATGAGAGCTATCTATAGTCTTCATATACTACAAGTGGGAGGGGTGTGGTCTAAGAAAAGTTCCCAGGCAGATTCCAGAATTCTATGGGTGGCAGTGGGCAGAGAGCAGCTGTATTGAGGAGATCATGCAGATGACCTGCAAAATCAAGGGCAGTTTGAGCATTTGGCGATTAACATGATGCCTAATAGCCAAGCAGCCTGTGTGGGGTTTGAGTAATCCGCATGTGGGCTAGGAGGTCCTCATGATGGTCCAGAGTGATGCATGATGGCCTGAGATGATGCATAATGGCTCAGAGGAGTGCATGATAGCCCAGGATGATGCATGATGGCTTGGAGAAGTGCATGGTGGCCTGAGGTGATGCATGATGGTTTGTGGAAGGGCATGATAGTGGTGTGCTGCAGGTAGGGCATATAGAGGGGCATAGGAGGTGGGTGTTGGGGGGGCTTGGGATAGTGGGGAGGTCAGATTCTGGGGGAGGAGTGCTGGGGCATGCAGGTCATGACAATATGGATTGTATGGACAATATCACAATTGTCATAATGACAACCATGCTTCTCCAAGGAGTGGCCATTGTTAGGTCTGGCCTATTGAAGATAACCATCATCACCATACTGTGTGGCTTCTTGGAATTCCTTGAGATATCTCTTATAACATTTGCCATTTACATGCACTTGGCAGTGGAGTGAGCTGCTCCACATGGACCATGGACTATGTTGGTAATAACAACCTAATCACAAAGGTAAGTCACTGAATTAAAGAAATAGCAAAGCCAATACCTGGTACAATTGTAGCTGAGCCACTAGATCAGGAATTTGGGCAGAGACAATGGTATCCACATGAGCTGCATCTTTGATCTTGTCATGATGGTGAAAAAAGATCAAGATATGTATGTGTGAAAGTCCCCTCTTTTGATATGAACAGAAGCCACACAGTTTCCAAAGAGACCATCTTTGATGTCCTTCAAGGGAGCATTTTTCTTGAGTTCAAATACTCTGGCAACAATGTCTGGTCAATCAGAAGCTGTTTGCTTCTTTTCATTGACCATAGGTTCTTTTAAAAGAGCCTCTTCAATTTCAAGCCACTTTGTATTAGTAGCCATGGTGATAAAGAAATCAGGTTGTGAAAATGCCTGCAAATAGCCATAGAGTCCTGGAATAATTGCTGCATGTGTCATTCACTTCCAGTATGAGAAGAGGAGAGAATTACATGATGGCCTTGTCTATGTAACTTCTCATCTCCAGCTGCAGCATCAACCACCCCTTGGTAAACTTCAGCTCTGATCTTTTTCTGATTATGTCTGACCCAATTAAGTTTGGTTTGTTCAATTGAAGCCCATGCCTCAACAACATATTGTTGAAACAATCTACCACTCCAAAGCAAAGCAGCATTAGCTTCTAGAGATCTTTGTTGAAGCTAGTATGCATAGTAAGCAGTTTTAGTGATGTTTTTGTGTCCTGCATTGGCTTTGTGATTGTAGTTGAGAAGGAATGTTTAAATAAAATCCATGTTGTCCATGTCATGGCCCTCTTTGAACACCTTCCCCAAAGCACACTCCCCTGGGACCATCTCCACAACTCTCTTGCCAGCCAGACCACCCTGATGCCAGAACATGCCCACTATCACCCACATTCCCCAGTAACATGCTTGCCATCATTCACATCACCCAGCAGAAGCCTGATAATCAAGCATCATGCCTCAGATTGCCATTACTCAAATAATGCCTGGCCATCATCTAGCTATCATGCATCATACTCAATGCTGGGTGCATAGATTTCTATTGATTCTGTGAGCTGCCCACATGATCTCCTTGAATACAGCTGCCCCTCCACCCCACCACACATAGAGTTCCTGGAACCATCCCATACAGTCAGACCTCAGGCCCATAGTATATAAAGACTATGAATAGCTTTTCTGTACCTTAATCTTGATATTACCATAACTTTGATTGTGTTTTTTTCATGCTTGCCTCCAGTCTAATCTTGTTCAGCATGCACTCTATTGACTGGCATGCACTTCATGCTCAACTTTTACTCTGGCCTCATCAAGGAACCCCTCCTTGACTCAACCCTCATACTAAGACCAACCCCCCACCAGCCCTGGAGTAAGTTCCCAGCTCCAGAACGTGCCCATTTCACCATCTCATACCCTGAACAACACTCTTGAGCACTCAATGCCTCAGTACACATAGTTTGGGCATTGCTTCTTGGACAAAACCCCTGGGTCAGTGGAACCTGACACTCCAGTTGAAAAGATGATAGTGTAGTGCAATAGAGTTTAATATGGGTGCAAATGGCTGATCCACTTCAATTGACCTCCATGCAAGTGCAAGACTATATCACAATGATCTGATCATTCTTCATATCCATCTCTAGAAATAATAGCAGCAACTCCTTCTTGCTTATTGGGGTCATTATAATGTTGATAGTCTCCAAAATCTGCTTCAAGTTTGAGAGACAGCTTTTGTGGTTGGCCCTCTGGAACTTCTGCCATAATCTACTTTGCCTGCTTGTATAAGCCAATAAAAGCATTGACTCTAGAAAGCATATCCTGCAAAGATGCCATTATTTGAGGATCCAATCCAGGATTACTTTGTTAACACAAAGCCAATTGCTGATTATGGTCATAGAAGTAGAGTTGTACATATACAGAATGATTGCCTTCAGTTGGAAGCAAAGCACCTGTTAGATGATGGAGCTCTCCATTAATCCTGAAGCTGTATGGTCTATGAGCATTGGTAATAGCATGATCAATCTTGACTCCCAGAGATGTGAATGCAAAGGCTGCATTATATTGATGGATAGATGCTTTAAAAGCATCAGAAAGAGGATGATGACTATGAAGCAAATTCTGTGGATCTAGTAGAGCATCTGCTAGCCTAAGCAAACCAACTTGGCCTTGTAAGCAGCACATGCCAAACTTTGTATTTTGTTTAGTAGACTTGAAGAGCTTTTCAGCATTAAAATGTAGAGCATGATAGTATGGACATGTGACACCCATCAGACCAAGATAGTGTGATGGAGGTTCATTCATATAAGGCTGTCTTCCTCTTAAAAGAGCAATCATAGGTTGTTGTACAATTTGTGGAATAAGGGGAGGTTCCAGTTGTCTTGCTGGGAGATTCTGCTGCCTTGGATCATTCTTTTTGTTGACAGGTTGATTCAAATTTTAAGGACCTAAATCATTAAAGTCCTCCTCCAAATCAGCTCCATGTTGTTGTTTCCAGCCTTGGAAGATTCTTTGAGCCCTAGCCTCATTCAAAGGCCTATGTTCAGGATCATCAAAACCTATATGCTGTGAATCTTTGTTAGTTAAAGCAGCCACTAGAAGTTGTTTTTATCTGACCTTTGGTCTCAACTCCTGTTCTTCATTTCTCTCCTATCTTCTGATGCAAAGCAGCCAATGCTTGCTGTTGTCTCTCCTCTTCTCTAGCTATAGCAATATGCCTCAGCCTTTTTTGCTCTTGCAATACTACTAGTGCCTGCTCTTGTCTGATTTGGTGATTTTCTTGCTGTGTAACTTGTAATAGTCTATCACTCCTTCACAGTGCAGGAGTAGATAGAGGTGCCATCACTTTAGGCATAGCTTTTTGTAAATGATCTCCATAGATAAATACAGGTCTAGGTGGCACCATTCTTGGCAGAGGATTCTGTAAAGGTTGAGCAATAATAGGCTGATTTCTTAGTCTATTGCATCTTCTATGTGCAGGAGGTAGAAGTGGTAATATTCTAGGAATTGGATTTTGCTTTTTAACTATTTTAATAGCTCAAAAACTTTAAAAGTCACTTACATGATGATATAACTAGTATATTAATAGCCCAATATTGTCAAAGTTTCACTAATAAGCTGATCAATGTGTACCAGTATTTATCAATTAATCAATATACCAACACTTTTTTTTTGTGGTCCTATTTATTATTAGATGTAGCTATATGTTGTTAGCTTTTAGTAATCATAAGAAAAGGGTTTGTTTCATTATTTGTCCTGGAGTTGTTTTCTCTTCTTTTTCAGGTTTGTTGATCCACTGTAGGTAAATGCCTATTATGCACATCATGTGGGACTCAGCTTATTTACTTATTTGTTTTGCCCCAGGGGATGCCTAACTCCCATACCTACTAAAATCCTCTCTGCTAACTTCCATGCCCATTTTGGCTTTAAGTTTTCCTGGGCTATCCCTGCCCACAAATCTAGTACTATTTTTTCATCCAGGGCTCTTCTGCTATATTTTTGCCTGTCAGATGCCAGGCAGTCCATTCTTATGCACCTTGCAACCACATTTATCCATCTATTTATCACTTCTTCTGTTTTGTGAATTCTTTCTGGGTTGGCTTCCATTTTTATCTTCTAATCACACCTTAGCCTCCATATCAAGTAGGCTGATTCTGATACTACTATTTGGAAGAACCTGTTGCTGAATGCTGTTTTCTTCCCATCTGTCCATTCAGGTTTGGCCAGGTTGTAGCCTAGTATTAGTCCTAGGCTTGGCTTCTGGCACCTCAGGCCCCTCATTTCACATACTTTTTCTGCCAGCTTCCATATTTTTTTCTTGTCCAGTTGCTTCCAGTTGCTTGGAATGTTGTCATGATATGCTCTATGTCCTTGGTTATGTTACATATGTGGCACTTACTCCTTATTTCATGGTTTGGGATCCTTTCCCAGTATTCACCTAGCTTATATGTGTTATAAATTGCCTTCCATAGGAAGGCCCTGGCTTCTTTTGTTATTGTCTTGTCTCTGTCAGGTTCTGCTGACCTGGGGGCCTTTCCTAGTAAGCAACAATCTTATGAGGTGCAAGCAAGTGCTGAACTATGTAGATGCAGTGTCAGGAGCTTTGGGAGGCATTCTGGGGCACAGGACGGTGAGGGAGTAAGTTCCGGAGCTAAGGGACTTGCTCCAGGTTTGAGCTGAGGGTGGGGAGTCAAGTCAATGAAGAGGTTCTAGCAATGAGATGAAATTGGGTTCTTAGAGTGTAGTGCGTGCCAGTCAATAATGTGCATGCCAGAATAGTAGACTAAGGCAAGCACAAAGAAGACTAAGCAAGCACAAAGAGAAAATCAGATAGAGATTTAGAAGAGCAAAGACATGGGTTGTTATTGTTAATATCAAGACTAAGGTACATGGAAGCTATCTATGGTCTTTATATACTATGGGCAGGAAGAGGTGTTGTCTAAGAAGAGTTCTGGGGAAGATCTCAGAATTCTATGGGTGGCAATGGGGCAGAGGGCAGCTATATTGAGGAGATTGCATGGGTGGGCCACAAAATCAATAGCGGTTCGAGCGTCTGACAATTGGCATGATGCATGATGGCTTGAGAGAGTGGATAATGGCCTGGGTAATGCGTGATGGCTTGGAAAAGTGTGTGATGGGGCCTGGGGTGATGCATAATAGCTTGGAGAAGTGTGTGATGGCAGCGTGCTGCAGATGCGGTGTATGAAGGAGGGTGTGGTTGGTGGGCATTGGGGGTGCCAGGGATGGTCCTGGGAGAGGTTGGATTCCAGAGGAGGGGCACTGGGGGCATGCAGGTTGTGACATCATCCCCTCCTCAGCACTGAGACCCTTTGAAGCATGCATGGTTGGTTCAGTCAGCCCAGTGGCCCCAGCATGGAAAACTTGGGCATTGTTGATGTTTTAGCCAAACAAGGAAAAAAAATTCAACTTATCTCCTTATGTTATGCCCCTTGCTTACACCCTCACACACTCCAATGCCACCTGCCACCAGTGGGGTGGTTGAGCATCTTGCATGGGAGGCTTAGAATGACTGATACCACCACTGACAAGACTGGGAGTAGATAGCAGCTATGTACTGCAAATATGGGTGGAGTTAGCTTTCCTATCCGGCAGACTAACCTTCCATTTTTAGAGCAATCCTTGCAGGTTCTGGAAGTGGGGCCTAGCCAACCATTGTCTTCGCAGGTCCTGGAAGCAGGACCTGGTCAAGCATCTTCCTTGCAGGTCCTGGGAGCAGAACCTGTTTGAGCACCTCAGGCTGCACCAACATTTGTGCAAATGACGGTCCAACCCCATCCCCACATTCCCCCTCCCCCTCCATCCCCCTGTCACCTTCTTTGTTCTGATATGGCTCCTGGTGTAGTCTTGGTAGTTCCCAAGGACCAGCATGTCCCATTAGTGGTGGTGATGGATGAAATCTATCAGCACACTCTGGCTCATTCCCAGGGGCCTCCTTGTTGGTTGTGGTGCATGAACGATTGTCTGGTGAGTGTCCTTGTGAGGTGAGCTGGTCTGTGGTTGATTCTCTCCTACAATGTGCCCACTGCTCTCACCAGGGGGTCCAGTGTGAGTTTGCAGCCCCAGAAGCAGGTTCACAGAGGGATTTGTCCATTTGCAAGACCTGCCAGGCCAACTATGAGCATTGTTTGGTGTCAGCACTGTGAAAGGTGCAGTGCATGTGGAAGGAGCAGGGGTGGAGCTTGGAATGGGTGATGCAGCAGATGGGGTTCAAAGTCTGGAATTGGGTTGTGGAGTGGAACTCCAAATTGTCCCAGGAAGAGCGGGGTAGTGGGGAGGGGTTGCCAGCTGGAGGGGTACTGGTGGGTAGGGGAGTTGGATTTTCAAGTGGGGGGGAACCTCGAGGGGGCATCCTGACAAGAGGAAGCATAAAGCCTCCCCCTTGAGGCATGTGTCAAAGAGGGCCCAGGTAGAGCAACTCTGATCCTCTTCCTCAGACCAGCCCTGGGTGCCTCTCACTCTGGCAACCTTCTCCTTGCTGTCTGGCTGTCCTTTGAGGGTGAACATGAGGGAGTTGAGGGAGCGACTGAAGTGGGTGGAGCATGAGGCATGGGGGTTGTCAGACCATTATTAGGTGACGGAAGGCCACCTCCACACACAGTGAAGATGGTGGCATCCTGGGCACAGGAGGATGCAAGGGAGGCAGCAGAGGCTCCTCAGAGAGCCAAGGAGGGCATGGAGGCCATGACTTGTGAGTGCAACATAGTGCTTGAGGCACAGTGTGAGATGGAGGGGGAGCTGGAGATATTCTGGAGGAGGTTGGAGCAGGAGTTGGAGAGGGGTGCACAGGCCAGAGCTGACTACATAGGAGTGGTGACGTGGCTCCTCCATGACCTAGTGACGGTGCAACTGGCCTCGCTTCATGCATTCCCTTTTTTTCTGTTCTGAAATCCACTTAACTAACCTCTCTAGGCTGGGCCCAGGAGTATCATCTGCTTCTAGATGGAGCAGCCTTAGTGCTGTCCTTTCTGCAGGATGGCCAGTGAGGGGTGCCCTCTGGGATGTCTCCAGGTCTTGAACAGGGGGTAGGGCAGTTGGAGAGGCTGGTGGGGGGCCATTGGCAATGGAACATCCTAATTTCAGAGACATGGTTTGAGCATGTCCTGATAGAGGGCAACCCACTTCCGTTGTTTGAGGAGGTATTAGCAGTGGTAATGGCTGAGTATGCACCAGGGGTCCTAGAGGAGGAGTTGGAGAGTCTGATGGGAGGTCAGTGGATCCAGGGCTCCTGTGAGGACTCTACAAAAAACTTCTTTTTTCCTTTTTGATTGTTAGTGTTTTTTGGTAGTGTATGGTCCCTGTAGTATAATGTACTTCTAGTCTGTAAATATCACCTTGTCCTTTTTGCTATGGTGATCCCATAGGAGCAGTAAGTGAATTTTGCAGGGTAAGGGGTGGATAGCAGTAACTAAATAAGGAGCAATGGGGAATGTGAGTGAGTAGGAACAATTAATGAGGGAATGAGAATGGAGACAATATACGTGGGAGTTGAATCTCTAATTGAATCAGAGGCAGGAGTTATGCCCACTATTGCCATCTGTGGGATCAAAGTACAGGGATGGGAGGTCCTGGGTGCCATTGTTGAAAGTCCCAGAGTTTGCCGGGGGCCCTGGCAAGATTCTTGAGGGGTTACCAGGTGTTGTTCTCTGGCCCATATCCCTTCCATTGCACAAGGTAGTGTGAGTGACCTCGTATGTCCTGGGAGCTAAGGATTTTGTCAACTTTGTAGTAGTACTCATCCTCAACCTTCATGGATGGGGGTGGTCCAGGGCATTGTCCTGGAAAGAAGTCTGGGGGGTGCTGCTTGAGGAGGCGTACATGGAACACCAGGTGGAGTCCCTTCAAACCTGGAGAAAGTTCAAGCTTGTAGGCACGTGAGGAGACTTTGCAGAGGATTTTGAAGGGGCTGAACCATTTGTAGTCTAGCTTGGGAGAGGGGCATCAGGTGTGGAGGTAATGCTGGTCTAACTATACCTTTGCCCCAGGGCTCCAATTGAGAGTGTCTTCTCATTTGGCATTGGCATGTTTGGCATAAGCTCAGTTGGCAACATTGATTTCTTCATGAAGGAATTCCTAGAAGGACCAGAGGTCTTGAGCAACTTTGTGTGTGGCATGGGAGGAAATGTCTCTGAGCAAGATGGTAAGCCAGGGGTGGTATCACTTGTTGGCAAAAAAGGGCAAGACACCGGTGGTAGAATGCAGGGCGTTGTTATATGTAAAATCAGCTAGTGGGAGTTTGGCATGCTAGTTGTCCTAAAAGTAGTTCACATAGAGCTGGAGGTACTGTTTGAGAGACTGGTTGACTCGCTTGGTCTGTCAGTCAGTCTTTGGGTGGTAGGCCATAGAGAGGTTAGCTTTTACATTGAGTGCCTTACACAGTGATGTCCAGAACCTGGAGATGAACAGGGTACCCCAGTCGGAAACTATGTCATCCAGAAGTCCATGTTTGGCAAAAACATGTTTAAGAAAGAGTCAGGCAAACTCCAAAGCAGCATCCATGGTGTGACAGAATACAAAAATGCCCTGTTTGGTTAGCCTGCAGATGATGACAAGGGTAGCATTGAACCCATTTAACTCTAGAAGTTCAATGATGTGGTCCATAAAAATGGAGGACCAGGGCCATCATCCTACAGGGAGGGGTTTCAGTAGTCCATAAGGCCAGTGCCAGAGGATCTTGGCCTGGAGGCAGGGCTCACATATGTGCACATATCAGGTCATGTCCTTCTTGAGGCCTGGCCAAAAGTAAGTCCAGGAGATGAACTGTAGGGTCTTATGTATTCCCAGATGTCCCAGGAGCTTATGATTGTGGTGCTGGCAGAGGACATTGAGCCAGAGCTGAGCATGGTTGAAGACATAGATGCAGCCATTGCAGAGGAGGAGTCTGCCATTGGGGGAGAGGGTGAAGGAGGGGGTCAGAGTCCTGGTCAGCATGGGGGGTGCTGAGGTTGTTGTTGTCAAAGTATGGGTTGCAGGGGTGTGGCAGATCTGGTTTAAAATTCCTTCCTCATTTATGATTAGTACAGCATTCAAATGTTTTGGAGAAACTACCACATGGTGATTGAATGTGTTCTGTTCTGCTTTGAATAACTTCTTCAGGTAGACATTGAGACATCAGGTGAGGGCATCTGGCTTGGCACCAAGCTATCCAGGGTAGTACTGGATTCTGAAGTTGTACTTGGAGAGGACCTCAGACCATCAGGCTTGTCAGTGGCTGAGCTGCTTGGTCATAGTGAAGTACTGGAGGTTGTTGTGGTCTGAGTAGACTTGGATGCAGTGCTAGATGTCTTTGAGGTAAGCCTGCCACTGTTTGAAGGCTTTGACAATGGTGAGGAGCTCCTTGTCATAGATGTCATAGTTAAGTTTCACATTGACCATAAACAAGGTATAGAAGGCAATGGGCCAGGGTTTCTTGCTGTCAGGTTCCAGTTGTGAGAGAATCCTGGCAATGGCATAGTTACAGGTGTTGCATTTGAGGATGATTGGGAGGGTGGGGTCATAGTGCTGGCGAACCAGAGCAGTGGTGAAGGCCTTCTTTAGCAGGTCAAAGATGCTCTGGCACTTACTATCCCAATTCCAGGCAATGTCCTTGCATGTAAGCTAGTTGGGGGGTTTTGTGATGCCAGAGTAGTGGTCTATAAACCTCTGTTAGCAAAACCCAGAAAAGACTGTACTTTCTTGACGTTCCAGAGCTGAGGCCAGTTGATGATGGTGTTGACCTTGAGGAAGTCCATGCATACACTGTCTGGAAATACAATGATGCTGAGGTATTTGACCTCCATGGTGTGGAAGGAGCATTTTTTGGGTTTGGCATGGAGGTTGTGTTCCTGGAGTCATTCTAAGATGTGTCTAACATGGGTTCAGTGTTCTTCTGCAGAGTTTGAGTAGATGAGTATGTTATTGAGGTAGACTATGACAAAAACATCATTCATGTCATGGAAGATGTTGTTCATGAAGTATTGGAATGTAGCCAGGGAGTTAGTCATTCCAAAAGGCATTATGAGATACTCAAACAGACCATACCATGCATGGAAGGCAGTCTTCCATTTGTGTCCTGGGGCTATGTGCACGTTGTTGTAACTGGAGCAGAGGTTGATCTTTGTGTACAGTTTGGCACTTTGGAGTCAATTGACCAGGTCTCCAATGAGTGGGAGGGGGTAGCGGTTCTTCTTGGTGACTTTGTTGAGTCCATGGTAGTTAACACAGAGCTGTAAAAAGCTGTCCTTCTTCTTGGCAAATAGCACCAGGGTGCCAGTGGTGGAGATTGAGGCTCAGATGAAGCCCTTACCAAGCATTTTGTTATGGTAATCCTTGAGAGCACAAAGTTTGACTTCAGACATGTTGTAGATTTTGCCAAAGGGAGGGGTTGCTCCATCCTTGAAATCAATCAGCAATTTTGTGGTACTCCAAAGGGACTACTTCTCATAAAGTCTGTTCCTCAGATTTCTTCTCTAGGGTGATGCTGTTTGTCTGTAAGTGTTCCTCCAGGAGGGTAGGCAAGACGTGGAAGTGGAAAGTGGGGATTCCATCTTTTTTTGATGTTGAGCATCCCAGATTCAAGGAGGGCATTCCAGAGTCCAGTGTCAGTTTCTGAAATGGGGTGGGGGGTTTCATGTTTCAGTGTTGAGTAGTTTGGACCCTTGTATCTATTCTGGAGGATGTTGGGGGAGAACCTTGAGGTGCTCTGGTTGGAGCCCAGAACTGCTGTTGTGGGGGGGGGGGGGTGCTCTGCTGCTGTTGGGGGTTGGAGTTGTTCCTTTCCTCTTCCAAGACCTACCTGGAGTGCTGCTATGTGGAGAGTGTTGTCAGGATCAATGTTCCAGAGGTGGATGGCAGCTATGAGATGGGCTCTGGGCTGGGGGATTGTCATGATGAGGGTCCTCCAGTCAATATTGGAATTAGTGTTGCGTAGCCAGGGTAGTCCCAGGACAATAGGGGTTGATTCATGCAGTCAGGTAACAAGGAATCCGAGGGGAAATGTGAGGCCATTATTTAAGGTCATAGTACTGGAGTGGGACTTTTTAATGGGGCCTGATGGGGAGAGGTTGCCATCAAACAACTGGAGGCCCAGGGGTTGGTCAATGTCTTGATGCAGGAGGTCCAGCACATCACTGATGATATTCCAGTAGCCCCACTGTCAATGAGTGCCAGCAGTGGGTCTGGTGCATCTCCAAGTTGAGCATTGATGACAAAGAATCAGGAGGAATTGGACTGGAATTGGGGGTGGGTTGCAGTTGTGTCCAGAGGGTCTTTGCAGGGTTGTTTGGAATCCTGAGGGTGTGAGATGTCAAAGAAGAGTTGTTGGTTAGTGGCATTTGATTTGTGATCAAGCTGGAGGGTCAGTTTCTGCCAGTTGATGTGGGAGTTGATGTCGTGGAGCCAAAGGAGTCCTAAGATCAGTGGAGCAGAGGAGTAGAGTTTAGTTACCAAACATCCAGAGTCCTGAAAGTGGCCATTGATAAAGGTGACCAGCATGCAGATGAAGTAGGGATGTCCCCTGCTGAGGTGGCATTTCCATCAAAGAGGCAGAGTCAGATGGAGACCAGGAGTTGTTGGGCAGTCCTGGAGGGAACTTGTGATTTGTCAATGAAGTTGTCAGTGGCACTGCTGTTGATTGGAGTGTTTAGGGGATTTCTGGAGGAGGTGAGGTGGGTTTGGAGTAGGAGTGTGTGGAAGGAGTGGGAGGTGAGATATGCCATGGGGCTGTCCTGTAAAAGTGCCATCATGTGAAGATAGGAAAGGGGTGCAGAGAAGACATCAGGTTTGATTCCACAATTTAGTGTGTCTTCTGAGTCTAAATTGCTTGGCCATTTTTCAAGTACTGGAAGTCCATTTCTTCCCCCTCAAAAGTCCAGATGGCCCGTCTCACAGTCTGTCACTTGGGACACTCTGAGATGAAGTGTCCCTTCTCTCCACATAAGATACATACTCCCTCCTTCCTCCAGTGCTCCTGAACATTGTCCAGTACTTCTATCCAGGGGTGTGTGGGTTTCTGGGTCCAGTTGGCCTAGAGGGCCCCTTCATCTTGATCCTCAGTGGGGTTGTCATTGGGTGAGGAGTCCAGAGGTCCTTTGGAGTCAGGGGCATCGTCAGAGTTGTTGAGGGGTGCTATGGCACTGAGGTGGGTGGAGGGTCAAGAGACACTGCTGCGGTTAGTATTTGGGAGTCCTTTACCCACAGGAGGCCAATTCCTGAAGGTTGCAGGAGGAGCTCTGGAAGTTTGGTTTCACTGGCCCAGTTGCCACAAAGAATTGCTCTGCAGGTTCCAAGTGGGTCAGGAGTTTGTGTATTTGCTGTAGTCTTTCCAATACCATTGATCAATTTGTGTAACCAGGGTCTTCTATTCTTCATAGGTTAGCTGTTTCAGAGCAAGTCAGAGGACATCCTTGGTGCATTGCAGAAGGATGCAGCAGAGCACATATCAGAGAGTGAAGTTTCAGCCTGTCTTGTAAGCTTCTTTCTCAAAATGTACAATGAATGTAGTAAACTGCTCTTTGGTCTGCATGTGAAAAGTTGAAGAGATTGTCTTCCGCTTTGGCCACCATGTCAAAGACACTGAACTTGTTGGAGAATTTGTCAACAAAAGCTTGCCAAGTACTGGGTTGTTGGGGTTGTACCAGAGCAGGGCTGTGTATTGGTCAAAGGCAATCCCTTGTAGATAAAATGTGGCAAAGGTAACACAGAAGCTTTTGATCTGGAAGGTTAGCGGCTTTGCCTGAAACATATTAAGACACTGTGTAAGGAAGGTGCACCACTTCTGTGAGTTTCAGCCATTGGAGGTTTTAGGCTTCTGCATATTGAGCTGTCCTTTTCAGGCCATGGTGTCCTGGGCATCGTCTAGTGCCATAGTATTATGGGGTGGTAGTCCTGCCTGGTAATAATAGTAGTAATGGTTATCTCCTCCTCCAGGTGGAGGGAATGTGCCAAGAGCAGGTTCCCATCCTCCAGGTGGCCCACCTGATGGTTCACTGGGGGGTCTGGGGGTGCAGGTTCTCTGGGAGGTGGTCCGGGGGCCCAGTTGGGGAGTGGGGGTTGGTCCAGGAGTAGCAGGTCACAGGGATCTCCAGGTGGGGGTGGCAGCAGTAGCAGCAGTGGCAGAGGTGGCAGGGGTAGTCCTGGAGGTCATTGGGGGCCCTGGAAATAGGAGGGTCCTTGAGGGGATGGGTTGGGCCTCCATGGGAGGTTGACAGTGTTCAAAGTGTGGCAGTACTTCCTGTCAGAGTCCTTGATTTTGAAGCAATGTGGTCAAGGGCAGGGCCCTGAGGAGGTTATTCCCAGGGGTGAGGGGTATCCTGGGCAGTTCCAGAGGATTTTGTCAGAGCCAGTGCTGTCAGGTCAGGTCAAGTCCCAGGGGGACGTGGTTATGGAGGTGGTCATGCATTCTGGGCTGCACCAAGGGGCTCCAGGGTAGTAGTGGGGCATCCCCAAGTTTTGAAGGAGCTAGGAACAGAGTTATCTTAGTGGTGGGCAGAGAGTCCTACTCTGCATGTGGCAGACTGGTCAAATAGACCTCCTGCCAGGTTGAGAGCACAAAGAATGTTGGAGGTGGCCTGACATTCTTCCCATTGTTGTTGCTCCAGAGTGGGGTTGGATGCTGGGGGTTTTCCTCATTGAATATGGAAGGAGTGGCCAGTATCCACAGAGTCATCAAAGGGTCAGAGCAAGGGCAAGATGTGGATCTCCTTAATCAGGGCCTGGTATTTCTCCTGGAGCATGGTGTTACACTGGAAGGTTAGTTTTACCTGGTCCAGGAGAATGCCCGCTTGTAGACATTTCTGGAAATGGACTAGGCAATTGGCTCAATCCTTGGGAGAGCCTTCAAAATTGTCCTGTCCTAAGTCTGTGAGTAGGGCCTGGGTCCATTATACAAAGTCTTCTGGGATCATTTGGAGGATCTGAAGAATTTCATTGCATTGCTGGTTGTAGGCTCTGGCTTGTTGACATCATCTCAGGGGCAAGGGGGTGTCCTGGTACATGGGAGCTATCTATGGTCTTTATGTACTATGGACAAGAGGAGGTGTTGTCTAAGAAGAGTTCTGGGGCAGATCCTGGGATTTTATGGGTAGTGGCAGGGTGGAGAGCAGCTATATTGAGGAGATTGTGCAGGTGGGCTGCAAGATCAACAGCAGTTTGAGCATCTGATGATTGGCATGATGCATGATGGCCAAGTGACTTGCATGGGGTTTTCTTGATCCATATGGTGGCTGGGAAGTTCTCATGATGGCCTGGGATAATGCATGATGGCTCAGGGGAGTGTGTGATGACCAAGAGTAATGCATGATAGCTTGAAAAAGTGCATGATGGGGCTTGAGGTGATGTGTGAATGACTCAGAGAAGTGCATAATAGCAGTGTGCTGCAAGTAGGGCATATGAAGGAGTGTGTGGTTGGTGGCTGTTGAGGGTGCTGGTGATGGTCTTGGAGGAGGTTGGGTTCCAGAGGAGGGGTGCCAGGAGCATGCAGGTTGTAGGGTGGGTCTCTGTTTAGTCCTCCTATAGCCTATCTTGTGATGTCTAGGTTGATTATTGTCCCCCTTCTTAATGGTGTTTGTTTTTTTTCTGTCAGTCCTTTATATAGTAGGGCTTGTGTGGATGTGCTGATATGGAAGTCTTGAACATGAGACCAGCCTGAGGATAAAAATGTTGATATATTATTATTTGAAAAACAAACAAAATAATACAACATGGCTGAAAACTGTAAGCCATAAAAACGTTGAAAACCGTAAACAAAAAAGACATACCTCATAAAACAAAATTACCCAGCCACATAATAAAAAACTGCACTTAGAAGGCAACAGCAAAAAAAAACCCTGCCAGCCAGGTAACAATCACCCAATCAGTGGCAGTACCAAGAATCTGATGGGATCTCAGGCTAAATCTGACGCATCAGACCCAGCATCAAACCATGTCATCACTCATTGGTGCACTGACACACCTCATATTCAACATTCTGTTATGGCCAATACCTACAAGCGCCTGCAAAACCGACATGGACACAACCAGGAGAGCGGAAAGAGGAATAAGGAAGAGGCAAGGGAGTGGAAAGAAGATGGTGATGAGCCCCCAGTTTGGCCCAACACATTTTTAAGCCTTTAATATACTAAGTGATCTAGCACTAACCCAAGGCGGCAAGACCCCAGCAGCCCCCTATGAACAAGTCCCCCATGCAGCATCAACGCATCTTCGCAGCCAACTATGACACCTACAGGCAATGGTAGAACCACTCACGTGACAGTCAGCCTTGCCGCCCGCTCCATGGGAGGTTATGGACATCGCCAGCTTGCCGGCTCTCCTCTTCATGAGGAGCGCCCCACTACCTCCAAACTCAATGTGTCCTGGTCACATGATGCATCACGCTCCCTACCTGCACATGCTGCTCCTCAGGATGATTAATGAAAGCCACGCCATCACTCCTGCATCCAGCTTCCACACTCTGCCAGCAGTTCCCGCCGCCATCAGCGGGCCACCGCCAGCTTGGCTTTCCTCTTTGAGTTGGAATATGTCCATGTTTGACTTAATGATGACAGCTGATCAACAGCTGGCACTTTCTAGCACCGCCACCACATGCCACATTACAATTTAGTGCCCACCCTTGTCAGGACCTTGATTGACGCCCTGCACGTTATGTGGCGGCACACCCAAGCTAACCACCCGCATGACACTCCCTGAATATCATTTACCTTCCTTATAGTATTATTATTGGACCTTCACTTACATTTCATTAGCGGCAACTATTAGAGTCATTGCCAACCCTTCACTAAGTCGCCACCATCACTTACTATAAGTACCTTACCATTTGTCAGTAGAGAACCATCAAATTGCACCCAGCACCTTTACACCCAAGT
>JAGGAT010000785.1:0-17556 GCA_017657195.1 Termitomyces sp. T70a | reverse complement strand
AGCAATGAGCTTCCAATTTCTTTTTACTAGAGAAAAAGTATAAATTTTCCATAGAAAAATGCAAAAAGAAATATGTGATGACTTTCAATATCTGTTGAAAAGCTCAATATGATTCTTTTTCCTAAAATGAACATGCAATGAAATATTTTAAAGATTTCCATGCTATTTCTTTCAGCAACATAATAGTAAAGAAATATGATTTTTATTCTAGAAACAGTTCAGAGAAAGGGATAAATTTTCCTAACTTTTGCAACAAGAAATTGCTTACATATTTTCTAGGGAAAAATAACATAGAAGTAGCATGACAGCTTTCCTTGTCCATTTTTGCAGAGGAAACAGGTTCTGCTGCAAGCAGTGTATGTGAAACTCAGAATGGAGCCTTTGCATATGCAAGGCTTTAGGAAGTTCCAACATATAGTTGGAAGTCTTGTCAAAGACTTTCAATATCTGATATGGTTCTATTTTGGGCAGAGCTTGCAAGCTTGTCCTTTGGGTAGTGACAGGTTCTTAGTAGAAAGATATACTAATATACCTTTCTCAATATTAGGACCAGCTTTACAATACTGATTAGCAGCATGCATCTGGAAGATGCATGCCTCTATAATGGCATCATGAGCTGAGGCCAAGTTTTTCAGTACTTGCACTGCAGAGCCTCATATTCTCTTAGGAATAACAGAGTCAGACCTAATCTCTTTTATCATGGAGAGCAGGTATCCACCATTTAACTCAAATGCATACTTTGTTGACTCTGAAATGCTTGCATTAATTGCAAACTTAGTAAGATCAATATGTTTGATCCAATCATGCTGATTGGGTTGTACAACTGTTCTCAGAATCTGGCCAACACTGCAGTTGGCCTGTTTAGTCTGTCCATCCATTTGTGGATAGAAGGATGTAGACATTAGAAGCTTAGCTCCTAAAATCTTGTGTAGTTCATGCAACTATTTGGACATAAACTTAGAGTCATAGTTGCTGATGATAGAACTAGGAAGGCCATGTAGCCTCACTATTTCTCTCAGATATATCCATAAAAGCTGCAAGATGGTCATAGTCATGTGCACTCGTATGAGATGTACCATGTTAGTCATGTGGCAAATGATTACCCATAAGTAATTGTAATCTTTAGATTCTGTCTGGAAACCCATCTTTTGTCCCTCCTTCTCACCCTCCAATTCTCCTCCTGCTACCTCTACTAGAACTTCTCTTGATGCATTTCCTTGAGTGCTACCAGCCAGTACTACTTTCAGGACTCTAGCTGCACTGGTTCTCTGTCTGTAATTCATTTACTGTCAGTCCTCAGCATAGCTGCATTGAAACCCTTCCTTCATCGCTCATTCTCACCCTCTACTTCTTTTCTGGCAACCTTTACTATAATTCTTCTTAATGCATCTCCTCAAGCTCTATCTGCTAGTACAACTTTTAGGACTCTAGCTGTGCTGGTTCTCCATCCATAATTCATTTACTGTCAGCTCCCCAGCATAGCCACTTCCAGATTTGGACAATCTCCAGGTTTTCACTGTTTTAGGTTAGGGTTGAGGCTTTCTATTATTCTGTACAGTAGCTCCCATGCATCTAGAGCCTTGAAAGCACCACCTTTAGCATAGGAAATTCCTAGAGTTATTCTCTTTGGATCTCCCTCTGCCAGGTGTGTAGCTATGTCTGTACCACCTTAGATAGTACTGAATATACACTTGGATCTTCCTCTGCCAGCTGTGTGACTTGGCCATAGTTTCCAGAGGTTGCTCTTATAGATTCTGAAAATGAACTAATAAAGTCCATATGAATAGAATCCCAGGGCTTTATAGATATTGGCAAGGAATGGAGTGTAGTTTCTTTGTGAGATGTTGATTGCTTGATGATCAACAGCTGGCACTTTCAGTCACCGCCACCAGACGCCACATTACAATTTAGCGCCCACCCTTGTCAAAGACTTTGATTGATGCCCTGCATGTTAGATGGCGGCACGCCCAAGCTAACCACCCGCATGACGCCCCCCTGAGTATCATTTACCTTCCTTATAGTCTTATTATCGGACCTTTCACTTACATTTTATTAGCAGCGACTATTAGAGTCGTTGCCAACCCTTCATTAAGTCGCCGCCATTACTTACTATAAATACCTTACTATTTGTCAGTAGAGAATCAGCAAATTGCACCCAGCACCTTCCCGCCAAAGTCCAGATCTCTAAGAGCTCGCTCGAGGCGCTAAGCAATTAGCGACTCTGCCTTTCTCCATCTTTGACAAAGGTTCTCCATGCGGCCTTTGTTCCACGTCTCAAACGGTACTATACAAGTACACCTTTGTTGTTGGTGCCAATGCTTGCCGCCTCTTAGTGCTGACAGTAAAGATTCGAAGCTTCGTAAGCTTATCATGTATCATCTCCCGTACTTCTTGAACTCTTACCGCCTGCCGTCCACCAATAGCAACATCCTTGCCGCCTTACCTCACACTATAGGATTGAGTAACTGGGACCTGCCCGGGACTCCCTCTACACTTCGCAAGCCCAATGCAAAACAAGGCTAAGTGCAGCTTACTAAGACAGCATTAAGCTAAATTTTGGGTGCATCACCGGAAGTATACATAATACCTCAGTACTGACCAGATTTTTTATCCAGATTAAATTATCTGATATCCAGAAGGCCTTATAGTTTTTTGTATGTTCAAGTATCTTGGAGAACAGAGTATTTTTATAGTACCCTGCACTCACTTTCTGATGCAAGAAAGCATTAGTGTAGTTGCAAGGAGTGTGAAATGTTTGTGAGGTTTCTACTACCTTGCTTAACCATATATACATCTGCATTATTGCCCAGGGGAGGAGGACTTATTGGGTTCTCCTGACCTTCATCAAGCACTTGAGCCTCATAATCTCAAGGCTCTCATCTATTGGAACAGTTGATTACAGGTGAGCCTCAGTCCCCAGTCCCAAGTGCATATGACCTAATTTTATAGAGAAAAGATGACTATACACAGTAGTTAGAACAAAGACTGAAGAAAAAATAGCTGTGCTACTGAGTCAAAAATAAGCTATAGGGCCTAGTACATTACATCTATCCTGCAAGAGTCTAGAGTGGATCACTAAAAGGTCTACACAGTGTTGCAGCTGGTTTAAATGTGCTTATAGCTTAAATACCTATTAGGGGGGCAGATCATTTTTCTTGGGGTCAATCTGAGCATTGGCATGTACATAATCATATATGTGGTATACATTCTTGAATGTATCACTCTCATAGTAGCGTGATAAGCAATCCACTACCTTGTTGAGTTCTCCTTTGACATATGTGATGTCAAAGTTGAACTTTGACAAGTAATCCATCTAGTATTACTAACAAGTAGACAGATTCTGTTGAGTTTTAAAAAGCTCAAGGGCTCTGTAATCCATGATAATATAGATCTTATACTCCAGAAGCTTGTCCTTCCATTTGAGGAGAGGTTCAAATAAAGCTAGTGTCTCAAGTTTATGCACAGCATAATTCTGCTGCACATAGGTAAACTTTTTGGACATGAACCTGGCAGGCCTACATGTCTGCCAAGTGGGCCAGGTGTCACATACCAGCCATATAAAATCCTTCCTACAAGTATTAATAGGCTGAATAATCAGCATTTCACTGCAGATACACTTGACCATGGTGAAGCATTGCTGATGAAGGGGTCACCAATGAAAGGGCAACCTATTCTGCATCATTGCCATGAGGGTCCTAATATATTTGGCAAAAAGTTGCCAATATAGTTTACCAGCCCTAGGAAGCATTGAATGTCATTATAGGTTCTAGGAATGTACCGTTCCTGGATCCTTGTGAGTTTAGACTTGTCAGAGTAAATGCCCTAATTGTCTATAATGTCCCAAGCACTCTATGGATTTGGTGTAGTCTTCACACTTTTTCCATTTAAGATAGAGTAGATTCTGGTGCAGTCACTCAAAGACCATGCTGAGGTGCTTCTCATGCTACTCAATAGTATCAGAGTAGACAAATATGTTGTCTAGGTACACATGCATTTACTGTCCAATGATGTCCTTAAAAATGAACATTATCAAATGCTGGAAGGTGGCTGGTGCATTATAGTCACCTATCTGCATGATATGACTAAAATATGTCCCTGTAATAGTCAGAAATGCAGTCTTGAATATGTCTGAGAGACATATCTGTACTTGCTTGTATGCATTAGTGAGGTCAATTTTTTATCTTACTTTTGCATGTGCCACATTCTTGCATAGATCTTCCTAATCAGGTAAGGGAGTAACATCTTTAACCATATTGTTATTACGCTGACAAGCATCTAATGCTGTTTGCAGTGTTCCATGCTGCTTTATGCAGTTTCCAATAATTACAAGCAAAGTGGCCCTTCTTGCCACAATTGTAGCACACTGTACTATAGGACCACTACATCCTGTATGATCCTTACTGTGCTTCAGATAGTGCACAGCAGTTTTGAAATTGCTCTCATAGGCCCTAGCCTCAGAGACAAACTTATCAATCATGTCCACTTCTGGGGCTAGTTCTCCATTACAAATAAGAGCAACTAAAATATCAGAGGAAATTTTCTCTAAAAGTTGCTTCTAAATCATAAATTCATTGGGAAAAATGGCTATATTTTGAGCCTGGTCTAGCAGAGCATTATAGAAGCCCTGCACACCCTCCTCTGCAATATACTTTACTGCAGAATGCACTGCAAGCATCCTGCATTGTAGAAGGCTGCACAAATCAATCATACAAACTGAGGACCACATCTTCAAATGTCTAGTGAGCCTGCACTCAATTTACATGTATAATATGGTGCAGGTACCACTTTAGTGCAGATGCACTCAAAAAATCCATCAAGGCAAGAACCTTTTCATGTTCTTGCTCCTCTCCTTCTAACTGAGCTATTGCATAATTTCCACAGACACTCATGAACCACTTTTCAAGTTCACTGAACTTGGATGATCCCAAATAAGGTATTACAATTTTTAATGACTCTGGTCATCTGGGTTTCACCCACTCTGGTATTACTACACAAACAGCCAGTAGCTGTTTGACTATTGCATGCAAATAATTATGCATCATCTGCTGATGAAAATTTGTGGGCCTCCTCCACTCTAGAAGTGGCATATCTCCTGCAATGTTGAGGAGGCATATTAAACCTTCTCAGTTGCCATGCATCTATACCAATGCAAGTGTATGCAGATGTAGAATAGGCAACAATGACCATCCTCAGACCCACTCCTGCACTTTCTGTGCATATGAGTGGCTTAGACATAGCTAGTGCAGGCAGGGGAGATCCTCTTTGAGCATCTATTGCTCTGAGGTGGGCCTCACCCTCTTCCTGCTTTACTATTGTAGGGAGTCCTACTTGAATCCTGCTTGTTGCCTAGGTGTCAATAGCAGTATTCCCTTGAAACATTACACCCTGGTTATCAATGAAGGACTATCCATAGTCCTTTATATTGCCTTTGTGAAATTGCTAAAGGATGACTCAGTCATTTCAAATCATGCCTCATGGCTGCAGCATCTTGTGCCATACTGGCATGTGGCTAGGATCTGCCTTCAGCAGATCCTCCTTCAGTTGATGCAGCTTTGTTAGGTACAATTATGCATAATGCGCTGCTCTCCTTTGGTGCTCCATTGTAGCCTAGCTGACCACATAGTTCTGAGATGTTTCTTTAGGCTGCTGGAGAGTCTAAAGCATTTGCTTCATCAACTGGCAACAGCAGCAATAGTCTATCAGTTTTTGGAAATGGAGATGGCCAAGCTAAGGATACTTGAGATCCTCACTGCTGTTTCCCCTAGAGGTACTCCTTTACCTCCTGATCCAAAAAATTGATATAGAGTTCAATGAATTCTCCTGGAGCATTATTGCCCAGACTTTGCTAGATAGCAATATGTTTAGCTACTTTAGCAGCTAAATATTTTTTAGTAGAGGCTTTGAAAACCTCCATGTAATCCCTCTAGAAGGTGAGAACTCTCCAGCTAAGTATTTCATCCAGACCCATCTCAATCTGTGTCTGAGGTATCAGGTGCATCCTCAGAAATTGTTTCAATGCAGGCTGAGAACTCTGTTTTCTTCTCTGTTCCCAATAATGGGCCAGCTTGCAATGAAGCTAGCGCCTCTAGATAGGGTTCCCATTGTGTACTCTGCATACCTGTAGAGGTGCATTGAGGCACACCAGCTCCAACTCCTGAGCTCTTACAGAGCTTGAATTGGCTCAACATTTGTCTTGTGCTAGGGGTGACTGTTCTAGTCTTTCCACTTTGTGCAGACAGTTGACCATCAGTTGATAGTCAAATGGAAGTTGCAGAAAAAAGGCCTCCTGGCATTTCTCCACCTTTCACACCCACAGCACTGTGTGATATTGCATCATTACCTATTTCCTATGAAGCACTCTGAAGCGCTCTACTTGCCAAGCTCCTAGAATCATACTCAGGAACTCTCTGCTTCATAGACATTACTGTGCCCATGCAACCTTAACATTACTCCATTAACATTATAATACACTCACAGATGTGTGTGTGTGTAAACTTCTGTTTAGGAAGTTCAGACACTTGTCATAGTAGCAAGTCAATGTAGATTGACTTGAAAAAATATAACACATGATAACAGAGCCTTCCACGCACTGAGCCTTAAGTCAGAACCTATCTGTAAATTCTGGCTATGGTGGTGTGAAAGAATTAATTTGAGGTTATATAATTATAACTTGAAACTAAATATGATAATATATCTAAGTATTAGATAATAATTAAGCTACAATTAATAATTATGACTATGTAGACTGTAACAGTGTGCTATCCATTACAATTCAACAACAACTCTTCTGAATGCTCTCCCTCCTTTTCTGACTCTGGTTCTGAGCTTTTCTCATAGTCACTCTCATTTGAGACAACTGCCTTTTGCTTGATAGCAGCAATAGTCACCTGACCTTTTGTTTTGGGATTTCTCAGAATCAAGGCAATGAAATACTTAGAAGAAGGCATAAGCAACTTCTCTGGCTACAGAAACTGCAAACTTGCTGCTTTTGCCCTGAATGGAATATCTGTGGAAAAGTCCTGCACTACTAATCTACTCTAGTTAATAGGCCTTTTGGCCTGCACTACTGTAGCTGTACCATAGCTAGGAAAGTTACAGTATGCATTAATGCTACTAATCCACATTATAACATACTCAGCACTGGCAATCTCTGCAATGCTATTTATGATACCTCAAACAAAAATTCTTCTATTATCTGAGATACATTGAGATCAATCCACTTGTTTTCCTAGACATACTCATGCATGTTATAAAAATCCTCTTTCATATTACTTGCAAAATATTAAGAAGGACAATCAGTAATCTCATTGATTCACCTTTGATATATATAATGTTGAATTGATATAATTTATGCAGCAGCATTGTTGCAGTAACAAGTAAACTTGCATCTTGAAAAATTCAAGCATCTTATAGTGTGTAATGACATGGATTTTAAAGCTTATAAGCTTATCCTCCCATTTAAGAAGGGATTCCAAGATGGCTAGGGTTTCCAGCTTGTAGACAGCATCAAACTAACTATACTGGTGGTACAATGTTGCCACAAGGCTCAGAAACATAACAATTCAAGGATATAACAATTACCAGATGTCAAAATAAATATTTATTAAAGGCTGAAAACTGTAAGCCTTCTAATACAACAAGTTCCAAAGACAACATCTTCTTGTACACCAAAAAAAATGCAGAATAGATTAGAACAAGGATTAATGCATGCTATAAACTCAATAATAGTCCAACTACTTCTATGAAGAGGAAAGCATGGGCCAAAAAATACAAAGGGAAGGGATCAGACTGCCATCAATCTGGAATGATCTGGATCAAAAGTGCAATCCAATTTAATATATTAAGATTGGAATATTAGAGGAAGAAAGAAAAATATGAATAGAATATACAAAGAAGAGACAAAGAAGAGGATGAATAGTGAAACACACAAAGGAGGATCCAAAGAATGGAAATTGGAACAACAATCATGTTAGCAATGCTGGGAAGAATAGAACAAAAGTCAGGTGGAGAGACTAGTCTGTGCACCATAAAAAAAGATATAAATAGGCCAAGTAGAGTAGAGAATAGACAGGCAATTAATAGGCAAAGGCTTGCTAGTTCCCAGAGAGTGAATACCTTAGGCTGGACTTTGTTGAAAACTCTCTATAGTTTAGAATAGTAATATTTTGGAAGTAAACTACCTCAATACACAAGCATTTCCCAAAACATCAGTGGAGAGTTGGAGTGGATTTTGTAAGGCTTCAAAAAAGCTCTAGAACTATTAGTATTATTCTGACCAAGTACTACACTGTGATATTAACTAGTCAATCAACACTGTTTGAGATAAATATGCCTGTCCGTCAGGCTGGTCCCAATTGACCACAACACCTACAATGTGGTGAGGTGTACCAAGATCAGAGATTTTCCACACTCTCTTGAAGTTGCTCCTTGAAATGATCATTCACCTCCTTAGTGTTTGCTATTGCCAGAAAGTCATTTACATGGATCCCTGTTATTACTACGCTATTGCCTGCATACTCAACCCTCTTTATCTTTTCTCCTCAAACTCTTTTAGCTGCTGCCTATGGATTTGTTCCTCTTCTGGCAATATGCTATTAAGAAAAGCAGTTTTAATGTCAATTTGGGTAGCATCCCACCCCAACATAGCTACCAAGTATAATAATATTTGCCAGGATTCCACATATACTATAAATAAGGATTATTTGTTGTAATCTTAGTCTTGTTGTCATGACCCACTTCATTTTCCACTCCTCCAACTCACTAAACTCCCTCCATCACCATCTGCCCATCCGCCGCCTCTTTGCCCAAAGCCTGATGCTGCCCCACTGCTAGGACCCTGCACATCAACACTCCTACTCCGCATCAGTGGCACATCATTGGCACATCAGCTTCTTTCCCCATCCAGCCTAGTCTGACCCCACAACCCTCCTTCCTCGTCCCACACCCCTAAACACCAGCCAGCAGCCCCAGAGTCTGCACACTATGCGCAAAAGCCAAGCCAGCAGTGGCCTGCTGATGGCAGCGGGAACTGTTGGTGAAGTGTGGAAGCTGGATGCAGGAGTGATGGCATGGCTGTCATTAATCATCCCAAGGGGCGGCATATGCAGATAGGGAGCATGATGTGTCACGTGACTGGGACACGTTGAGTTTGGAGGTAGTGGGGTGCTCCTCATGAAGAGGAGTGCTGGCAAGCTGATGATGTCCATGACCTTCCATGGAGCAGGCAGCAAGGCTGACTGTCATGTGAGTGGTTCTACCGTTGCCTGTAGGTGTTGTAGTTGGCTGTGAGGATGCGTCGTTGCTGCATGGGGAACTTGTTCGTAGGGAGCTGCTGGGGTCTTGCTGCCTTGGGTTAGTGCTGGATCACTTAGTGTATTAAAGGCTTCAAAATGTGTTGGGCCAAACTGGGGGCTCATCATCAGTCTCTAGACTTAGTATTAACAATATTTCCCTACTTATCCATTTCCTCTCTACTCTGTTTCTCTCTCTATCTCTCTCAATAAACTCTGATTCCCTCCTCTCTCTGTCTGATTCTCAGTTTCTACTCCTTTTTTGACTTCCTGCAGCTTCCATATTCACTCCAGTTGCCTCTAACTACCTTTGGACTACCTCAGAGTACTTCAGACTTCATGCCAAAGCCCTCTACTACCTCTGGACTACTTTGGATTGCTTCAGACCTTACACTAAAGCCTCCTACTTCCTCCATTGCCCTTCCTAGCCCCTCCAACTAGTGGGTTTCTTGCTCTACAGAGAGTCCCTGGGTCAGCAATCCCTGACACTTGTACTATGGTAAATTCCTGTCGAATGTGTCAAGTTTGAAAATGCATGATATTACTACTCTCATTATGCTGATCTTCTGCTCTAGGAGTACATTTTGTGGGGGTCACTTTTTATAGGCCTATTTTCTGCAGCAAGTTGAGTTCATCACAATATAAGATTCCCACCTCAATCAGTCTGCTGATTTTGTTGCTTCCTGTAATGTTCTTGAAGCATTAGGATCTACAACCATTATTGTTAATATCTGATCAAGTTCACCTGCACCCACATTGTCATTATCAGGTAGTTGTCAGGAGACTACCATTTCACATCTATTTTTTTATGTCTCAGCCTTGCTCTCAACCCTTTGGACCTCTGTCTACTTTGTTGAGGGATAGCATAGGCCATACTCCTTTGATTTACTCAGTCTGATGCCAGATTCTCTCAGATGTCAAATTGGTCTGAGTTTCAAAAGAAGGAGTTTTTCAGCCATCAAGCTATTATTTACTGCCTATTTTCAGACTCAGTTGCACATGTAACCCAAACAGGTGATCTGGACATGTGACCATTACATGTGACTTATATATCATGTAACTTACCTTTTATTTTCTTTGAGCATCTGGCAGGGTGAATCCTTAGACTTGTTCTTTTTGGATTTCCCTCTGCCAAGTATGCAGCTATTATAGCTGTGTGATTGAGCCATAGCTTCTAGAGGTCACCCTTATAGAAGGTGACTACCAAGTCACTGCACCAATCTTTGACATAAAAAAGTCCAATCACATTTTTAGCTGCATTATGAAAATACCAGTCACTTTATTAGTAGAAAAACTCTGCAGTATTGCACCAAATATTAGGAATCAAGTTAAAACAGCAGTAACCCCTCAATGCCCCTTATTGACAACCATTACCAAAGTGAATGAACTGGATGACATGCTTCCTAGTTTTTCTATCACTGCTAAATCAGCAGCAACTCTTAGCACACACATCCTTATTACCAACAAAGTTGCCAATGCCACCTCAGTAGATCCTGTAAAAACATATCTGAGGTCATTCAAATATGGTAAGGATCTGGCAATTCTTATCATGGCACAAAACACACACTATCTATTCCATCATAATTTCTGTTAATAACAGGAGTGAAGTAGAGGCAATTGTGGATAGTAGTTCACAGATTATTTCTATGGTGGCTAAAGTTGCTAACAAACTAGGCCTCATTTATGACCCAACTATAATCAAATTTACTGACCAACATGCCAGTTATTTTTCATATAGGTGTTTTTACAGGCTATTAAGAATGTGATTGCCAACGATTATGGAGATATAGCACTAACACTGTACTATGACCACAAAAGTAGTTGTATACATATTTTAAAGACTACCTATCTTGAACCAAGAGTACTTTTCCATTTTTTTCACACCAATGATAAAGACTCTTGTTCTAGTAAAGACTCCTAAAACATTACTGACTTCTCTTTTGCCTATTTGTACCTTACCACATCTGACTCATTTCAGAAATTTGCTTCTGCCAATACTTACCTTGCCACTCTCTCTGGAGCCTCTGCTCCTGCTGCTCATGGACTTACTACTGCACTGTCTTTTATTGTCAGGTTCTGCTAACCTGGGGGCCTTTCCTAGTAAGCAACAACCTTACAAGGTGCAAGCAAGTGCTGAACTATGTAGACATGGTGTCAAGAGCTCCAGGATGTGTTTTAGAGCATGAAACAACAGGGAGGACAAGTTCTGGGGTTACAGGACTTGCTTCACATTTGAGCTGGGGGCTGGAAGTCAAGTTGATGGAGGAGTTCTAGTGATGAGGCACAGTTGGAGGTGTTAAAGTTTAGTACATGCCAGAAAATAAGCCAAGACAAGCACAAAGGAGACTCAACAAGCACAAGAAAAAATTAGACAGAAGTTTTAGCAGACAAAGACACTGATTGTTATTGTTAATATCAAGACTAAGGTGCTTGGGAGCTACTTATAATCTTTATATACTACGGGTGGAAGGGGTGTGGTCTAAGAAGAGTTCTGGGGCAGGTTCTGGGATTCTATGAGTAGTGGCAAGGTGGAGGGCAGCTGTATTGATGAGATCACGCAGGTGGACTGTGAGATTGATGCAATTGGTGTGTTGCATGACAACTGAGTGGCCTGTGTGGGGTTCAAGTGATCTGCCTGTTGGCTAGGAGATTTTTGTGGTGGTCCTGGGGTGATGCATAATGTCCTGGGATAATGCATGATGGCTCAGAAGAGTGCATGATGGCCCAGGATGATGCATGATGGTTGGGGGAGTGCATAATGGCCTGAGATAATGTATGATGGCTTGGGAGAGTGCATGATGGCTTGGGCTGTAGGTGTGGCATATGAAGGGGTGTAGGAGATAGGCATGGAGGAGCCCAGGGTGGTGGGGAGGGGTGCTGGGGCATGCAGGTTGTGACAGTTATTATTCCTATTTATATCCAGACTAACCCTTCTAAAAGAAAAGGAGTACACATTAAAAAGAAATACAAGCCTGTAGCACTTAAATTCAAATCTGTTGCCAGCACACCCTTGATCATATTCCTCCTTGACCACTCCTTTAACACATCCTCACCCTCTGCTAGATGCTTGTAAGCACAACACACTTACAGAAGGTTTAAATAATCCTGGTTGCTTCCTTATATTCTCCTATCTAAATGGTATACCTCTCCAATATTCAGGATATTTTTAAATTATTTGAGAAATCCCAGTCTTAGTATTGTCAGAGTGATTTAGTCTAACGAGCAGCTAATAATGCAACACAAGGGTTCAGAATTATGTTTTATTTAGCCAACAGGTCCCAGGCCATATTTGTTCATATATCCTAGCCACCTTTTTCCTGATGATGCCACATCCATCTACCTATTTAAAATCAACTTTACTTCAAATTGTAGACATCAGAGTCTCTGCCTTCCTCCAATCATCATGACAGCCTCCCTTCCCAAGCCAGGCAAAAGTCTCACCTACTGCTTTACCTATGGGCATTAAGTCCTCAGCAGTTGCTTGTGGTAAAGCTTCAAAATCTGGGTGATTAAAATCATAAAGAAGTCCTGACAATCATGATTAAAATTCAGCCAGACCTAAAGAATAATAAATTACCATTTAACCAAGAGCGTTTTGCAGCAATCTTGGCAAGTGGTAGACGAACTTCTTGATAGATCTCAAGAACCTTGGAGAGGTTTGTACGGTTAGTTTTGCTATGAGCCAAAAGGCGACCCAGGATATGAGCATCCTGAGATTGGGTATTATCAGCACTATGAGGAAGCTTTGTACAGGATCGAGACATGCCTCAATAGCTTGTCCCCCTCCAACTCCCTGATGGGGAGTCATAGCATGTGCCTACAGATGAGGTGGTCATTAGATGCTACAATTTGTAATCCAGAGAAGAACGAACGGCATCTCCGAGTAAACCAACATGACCTGAAACAGAAAGCGGCAAAGGATCAACAACGTGTATGGCCCACCGACTTGGTGCTTGAATCATCTGTGGTTGTTATGATCACTATTTGGAGGCTCCACAAAGCTACATTACCCACTGATATAACTTCTACCAGGGCAGGTTCCCAATCTCTATAATGATCAATCACTTCATTCGTCGTAACTTCGGCTACCCATGGATCGGTATAAGCTTTTCCAAACCCATTCTCCTCATTGTAGAAACAGACAAGGTTAATTATGTCGCCAAAAGGATGGGTCACAACGTGCTAGGAAGTCCGATGAGGGCAAAAAAGTCAACCTCTTGCCGATTGTACTTGCCTTCGACTTTCCACACCACTTGTACGGTATATTGAGCTTTCATAACGTTGGTATGTTCAAAGAGACTTACAATTCTAGCTTGATCCAACGCAGGGTTCCTGGGGTTCTGCTGGCGCAACTTATTGCGATCCGCCATGCCACGATATGCAAGGGTCCCACTAGAAAATATTCAGAATACAATATCGCATGAACAGACAACAAATTACCTCCATTTAGGCTCGCAGAATCTCTCATATCCGAGAAAAGCATCCACTTTGGCTAAATTCTTGAAAAGCGTAGCTCTCGTCACGGAATGGACACCATCACAACCGATCAGAACGTCGGCTATCCGCGTGGAGCCATCCTTCATTTGAATCGAGATTCCTCCTTCAGACGTTTCTTCGTAGCTTGCTACATGGGTCAAAGTATGAATGGTGCAAAGCATAGAGAGCCTCAATTTCAGCATATCCAAGAGTATTGGACGGGGAACCGTCAGAGGGCCATCTAACTCAGACTGTGAGTTTCTCCCCTGGGACAAGCGCGAAATTCAACGGACAAGGCATCATATGATTATGGAAGTCAATACCAGACGTAGACTGGTCTGCCTTGCGAAAAATAGGCCCAATGGCTGTAAAGAGAAAATCACTTCGAATAGAAGAATCCTGAACTAGTTGAACGCACCTTCTCCCTCCTTCGGTAAAGGAAGTTTTCGTTTCTTAACTTGTTCTTCAAGGCCGATGTCTTGCAGGGTTTGCCAGGTCCGTTTCCAGATGGCAATTCCTGCACCGATGGATGAAATCTCCTCTTTCGTTTCGTAGACATCGACAGCAATGTCATTGGAATGGAAGCATATAAAGGCAGCGAGTGCAAGGCCACCAATACCACCCCCACTACAACAATGGAAACTTGACGTTAGCATGCGGTTTTAGGCACGGTCAAGACATTTCACCTAATGGCCACACGAAAGCGAGGAGACACAGACATTGTTAAAATTTTCTTCTCGGGTAGTATAGCTCCAAGGCAGAGTCGAGTGGGTGAAGGTGGGGAAGGCAAGGGAAACCTATTATATATAAACCTACTATGAATTTTCGGCCCTCCTTGTCCGTGTCTCATGGATATTCATACTTCCGACCCATGTGGATGTCTTGATGTTGGATTCATCCTTGCGGCGTCCCCGGTGGAGATAGATTATAGGTCGAATGACAGACATTTGGGAAGAAGTATATTAACACCCAAAGGCCAACATCTCAGTACATATTCTGATACCTTGACCTCTTGCTTGTGCTGGACCTTAAGGAATCAATAACCCCGATTGTTTTGGTTAATAATTACCGCCCTTGATAAGGTTTCATTTTAAGCGATTATTGATATGTGGGCATGAGTTCTCCATAACGTCGCACAAAAAAAGCTTAGAGTCTCCAGAAAGAACTTCTCTTGATCGGAAAAAACTACATACATAGACAAAGCACGTCCTCTTTATATATGGTATTAAAACTGTACGTAATAGACATATACTAATGGCGGGTCAAAGCGATATGCTGATCGTGGTCAGAGTGACTACATACTCCCTTCCAGCGTTGCATAGGGTTCTGCGGGATGCCTACGAACACAAGGTAGTGAACCAAGTAAATATCATGATAGAATTGGCGGAGTGTGTGAGTGCCGAGTGAGCATAAGGATGGGAGTAGAGTAATGAGCTCGACAGTTACTGCTGAGAGGATGAAGGCAGGTTCAGGGTCTCCATCAATGTCCTTCGGGGCCGGCGATCATCGGCGCTGACAGTAATTGCCTTAGAGTTTGGATTGAGAGAGTTGATCGGAGGTAAGTGATTCAGCTTGGCGGGCGTGATGTTTCTTGTCCTTGGGTGGCTTTTCCTGTCCACTCTCTGTTGGAACAACGTCATTGTGACAAGTGTGAAGAGTACCACAACACGATGCCAGGGCCACAACGGCCACCATCTTTGACATACATGCTTTGTTCACTATCATATATAACGTAGGATACATTAACAGTACCCTCAGTCCGTTCTACACGATCTGAGGGCACGTTACATTACTTTACTCATAGTACACAACACTAATCGACAAATACCTAGATATAAACTTACGTGTTATTTAGGTATTCAATACCTAGTCGACAATAGACAAGTTACTTTCTAACACTCTCACGGTTAGGTTCTGCCTGGAAGTGAGGGACACAATGACATTTGAGACTATTTTTCAGGGCACCTTGTCAATATTTCCAGTGGGGACGAGAGGTTTGTCTCTTAGTCCATTAATGTTGAGGTATGTCTTTACACGGTCACGGTGGTGTTGAGCACAGCAGGTCGATGAAAATCATTTTAATGAACAAGTCTGGTAAAACAAATTAGGTAGAACCTCAGTGGGCAGTACAAACACTGTATTGTCAGGAGTATATTGATACGGCGGTCTCAAACTTGAGACCAGCCAGAGGATAAAAATGTCAATATATTATTGTTGTTATTTTAAAAACAAATAACACAAATAGCACGGCTGAAAACTGTAGGCCATAAAAACGTCGAAAACTGTAGACGAAAAGACATACCTCGATAAACAAATCACTAAGCCATGTAACGAAAGCTGCACTCAGAAGGCAGCAGCAAAAGAAAAGACCATGCCGACCGAGTCGCAATTATCCGGTCAGTGGCAGTGCCAAGGATCTGATGGGATCTCGGGCTAACTCCGACCCATCAGACCCGGCATCAAGCCATGTCGTCACTCGTCGCACACCCACCACACCTCACGCGCAACACCCTGTCGACACCCACGGCTACCCCAGGAAACCTCAAAACAAACACAAACGCAATCAGGCAACCATGGAGAGTGGAAAGAGGGCGAGAGTGGGAGCAAGGAAGTGGAGGAGAAACGGCAAAAGGATTAGCCGTAAAAAGACGAAAATTGAGCACGGCCAAAGAAAATAATCTACGCCAAGGACTGGGAAACCCTGTTGCCGGTGCCCAGGCTCGGGAACGTGTCAAGACCGATGCCAAATCATGCCAACAAGGCGTGGTCCATGCGTGAAGGAAGGGTATGAAAGGGAGAGGAAAACGGGGATTCAGGAAGCAATTACCTTGCCACGGCTCGGAGTCCCCAGGGAGCGGACGTCTTAGGCCAATGCATTAGAAAGTTTTAATTACATGGAGTCTAGTTCGATTACTTTTGGGCTACTTTATTTAATACAAGCTTCTACATTTTGCATCAATATACCAAATTAGATAGACTACCAAGTATTAGTACTAGCTTAGTACAAATTTATATGTAAAGACTTACATCTTAGTGGGCAGTATGAACGCTGAGGTATGTCTCCATATAATTGGAGCATAAATTGGAGCAATAAATTTTACATAAGTATAGATAAGATAAGGACGTAGCTGAGGCATGATGATACATTTGCTCAACAGGTGTCTATGTACCAATTACTATATTACCATAACATTGTTGATCTCCTACCATAAAGTGAGAAGTGTCCACTGTGCACATGGATCCAACCAGTATTTTTACATCCTCTGATGTTGTCATCTTTATTCTGACACACAATGATACTAGGTATGTATTCTCTTACCATATTTATCCTGAAGCACAATGACACTAGCTTGTCCATCTGCACTTATGTGTGAATCTGTCCCTGCTATGCATTACCAGGGCAACAAGTTACAGGAATAGAATTACATACTGCTCCACATATAGTTGTAGCAGCATTATTGAATTCTCCTTTCCCCATTTATTGAAGTATCCACACACAAGTTCTCCCATACTCATCATACTCTGCTGCCTCACATATCATGGATAATTCTATAGTGCAATTATGCAATGGAGAAGCTTTGCATCCATCAAGTATATGGAGTGGAAAAAGGCCATGTTTGGCCAATTGATGTCAGTCAGGGGGACTCAAATTGTGACCAGCAAAGAAGTCCCACTACTACTAAGCAGCCCTACCTCCATTGTAGTACTTGGTGGAAGTAATACTAATAGTTCTGGGGCTTTCTTGAAGACTTAGAAAATCCACTACAACTCCACACTGATGTCTTGAGAG
>JAGGAT010000784.1:0-17636 GCA_017657195.1 Termitomyces sp. T70a | reverse complement strand
ATTTCAGAATATCATATTTTGGAAAGCACTTCAACCTCAACCTCAAGTTTATCATCAAGCACAGTGTGGAATTGAGTGGACTGTCTAGCTATCAAGAAAGCCCCAGAACTATAGTAATACTCTAACCAAGTACTACAATACATGGACAAACACTGCAATCAATTGACTCATGACATCACCCTCCTTGAAGAAAGGCTGGGTATCACTCGAGATCAGCACTGGACCTTCTACTCCTTTGAGTTTCTTGAGATTTTGAAGTATATTTTACAAAGGAAGTATGAACAAGCTCTAGACAAGCTCCAGAAGCTTGTAATTCAAAGACTTTTTGAGCTTCAAAAGATGAACCTTAGTTATACAGGTATTTCTTGATTTATTTTATTTTTTGACACAAGCTAATCATTTCAAAGCTTACAAAATGCATACACACATAGCTAAATTCTTACAGACTTGTTGTTAAGCCATTTGGAATGCTGTTGTTGCATACAACAAAGCAGAAAATAAACTAGACCCTCCAGAGGCAACTCTTCAGTGGTCCTGAATCTCCCATTATACATTTCTTGAAGACTTTGCTGCCCTTTGCAATACATGCTGTGACATGCACAAGAAGCCTTGGGCACAGCTGGTGATCCACAAGATAATTAGACAAGATCAGAAGGTCAAGCATGCCTGGGAAGAGATCCTTCACTGCAACGTTGAGGTTTGCAGACTTCAGACACATACATCAATTGTTGATGAGGAAGCATTCTTCTCCAAACAACTTCCTACAATTAAGGAATCCAACCCACTCATACATGGTGCTGTCCAGGAGTTTGTTTTGTGGCACCGACAAGTCAATGCAGCAAGAATTTCACAGATTTATTCAATTAATAGCTTCACAGGCATACCTCAGCCTGGAGTCAAGAAGGATTCTATGCTGACTAATGTTTCTAGTGATTTAGATCACTTGACACAAGGTGACTTGAGCCATGAGGTGGAGTCAGAGGATCACATTTCAGAAGCCAAAGAAATCAAAGATGAAGAAATTGATACTTTTAGTGGCATTGTGGATTTTGTAGCTAGCTTGTAAACCAGTCCTAGAATCAAATTCATGACTGTTTCTTAATCAGAATGAAAGTAGTCAAAATGTCAATCAAGATGTACAATTGGTATGAAAACAATAAAAGACTACTCAAAGGACTTATATTTTCATAGTATCCCATTGTCTATAGTATAGATCTGAGAGGATCTCAGATGAAGTCATGAATTCATTGTGATGTTTGATCATCAGTGTTGAACTTCCTGTTATTGTACCATGACCATTACACTATCATGCACATGAAGAAGCCTATATTTGTAGTGCTTGGTGGCTATAGTGCAGAGATTAAGGACAAATTGTAAGCAGGCCAAATCTATTATTGAGTATTTCTCACATTTTATAGCCCATTCATTGTGTGAGCACCATCATCCCTTCCCCCTGCCCATCAAGTGCCACATAATGGACAAGGCCTGTTAAATCAACAGTCTCCAGGCATTCATACAATGTCTGGGCAATGATGGACTTGATAAGCAGGCTATGCAACACTGTATCAGGCATTTGCGCTTCATTTCCCAGTTCCAAGGTAAATACTATGCTGTCTTTTTGGGTAAATTGCCTGGTATATACACTGCATGGTATGTTCTTCCTGCTATTTCACAGTTTTCACAAATTTCGACCTTCATATTCACTAGAAATGGACTAGACAATGCACTTGCGCAGCTCAAAGACCAGCCCACTTGACTTGCAAAATATCATCAATTCACTACTTTAATTTACATGGTATCAAAGGATACAAATTTTAGAGGAGATGAGCCACCCATGTCTTGTAAGTCCTACCAGTTTTCTGATTTTCAAAAGCTGAATCAGACAACTTCAGATATTATAGACTTTGATCCTGCTACCTCAATAGACAGGGCTGGGAGCCCCACAAAGACTATGGAACCAGACATCTTGAGTTCCTTCAAGCATGGCACATCCAAGACACTGAAGCCGCCTTCAACTCCTGTCAAGACTACAAAACAACCTGTGAACCAACCTCCAAGTCCTGTCAAGTCAGACTTGCCATCAAAGTATAGCAGAACTTATGGCCAGGAGACTTTCAATCTGGCAGATATTCAGTCAGAGTGTACATTGTATAATTCTTCAGACCTGACATGACTAAGTACTGACAGTTTAATAGTCGATGGCCTGACCTTTACTCCCTCCATCTCATCTACCCTCCCCAACTTTTTTGTCTACCAGTACATTCAAAATCTATCTGGTAACACTAACCCTGTTCACATTCCGATATTTCTGTCTGTCTGTTGCACCTTTTAGTTTGGCCAAGTTATCAACAGTTACCTTGAAGCCCATGGCTACAATCAGGCTTTGGTTCATATTATAGAACAAGTCTATGTTTTGGCGGCTCACAATCAATCTGACTTTGTGCATGTCCTCTGTTTGGAGGGTTTGCCACGTCAGGAGGTTGAGTGGATCTGGGACAATATAGAACACCAGAACATATGACTTATCATATGTATTTGCTAATAAATGTTTGTTTTGCACTCTTTTCCTCTGCCTTTCCATTTTTGATGTATCTCAAATAAGCAGTTGTCCATTCCCTCATGTTTTTTTTTCTCACCAAGTTTATGCTCCAACCTAATATGGCATCCTCTACAACAATTCAACCACCAAAATGGTATTGAAACCTATCTTGAAAGATTCTTTCAGAAGCTCTCTGCCAACCTTATCATCTCAAGAAGAAGCACATCACCCTGAGGAAGACCATGGCTGAGAAGCATGAAGCTGCTGAAAAACAGCATCAACAATGTGAGACATATGCAGAGGCATATAATGCTGCATGCGAGCTTCTCCAACAAGAAGCCACAAAGCTCTATGAAAAATTTGGTGGCCATACCCTGCAGTGGTACAAGGAGGACATACTGCAGGTAGCTCAGTTGAAGGAAGAAGCATGTGGTGCCTCACAATGGAATGCTTACTTACATTCTGAGGCCAAATGCATGAATGCAGGTAAATTCTTTTTTCATCTTCTTGTGTCTATGTGATGAAATACCTACATCTATTCAGAGAACAAGGATGGCACCAGCCCTTTCAAAGCCCATGAGCTTGCAGCTTCTCTCAAGGAGAAGTGGAGTGCAATGATACAGGAAGAGAAGGTAACACTTACAGACCTTCTTCTGGAAGAACTCAAACAACACAGACAGAGTGTTTCTCATGGACAACAGAACATCAATTTAGAGTTATTTTCTGATGCTAGACAGAGCTTTCTTGCTATTGAGAAATATGTTAGTATGTCTTTTTTACATTGATTGTATTGTTGACAAGTCATTCAGATGCTTGCACTCCATGCATGTACAGGAACTGAAGTGTTTGTCATTGCCATGTGAACCACTGCAGACTTGTATCTCCATCCTTTTGCTACCTACACATCACAACATGCATTGGATTTTGTGTTCCATCAATACAAGCCGACTCTGGGGGACCTTGCTTCACATTTTGAAGCTTATTGTCTTTCAGGTGTTGAAGGTATGTACTCTCATTACTTTTCATTGATATCAAATACTACTACATATGCTAGGCATGGTAAATAAGTACACTTCAACAACAGCAGAGCTCAAGACAAAACTCAAGGAGCTCATCAACAGAGAACTTGGTATGTAGATTTTCCCAATCATTCATACTTATCTCCTGACATTCAGATACATGTCAGAATCTCTCATGGGCAAGGTTCACATGGTCTACACCAGTTTTGAGGAGAGGTTCACTCTTGGCTATGGTGTCATCATTGAAAATTGGCCTATCAATAGATTCTGCTCCCAAAATGAGCTCACTTGTCCCAAGGTTGATGTTCTACTTGGTGCATGGTCAATGAAGACAACGTACTTTTGCAAGATGGATCAAGAAGAATGGGCCAAGTGGTGCCAAGACCGAGAAACAGCCTTATCATCTGGTATGTTATCATGTTGTTCATCAAATTATGACACCTGATTGTTTACCCTTAGAAATGTCATTTACTACTCCCTCCGACAATTCCACTACTGCAGATGGCGCTGCCTCAGGCAGTAGTACATTCACTGAGGTCACCATGACACAGGTTACATGACAATCATCTTCCTCTCTCCAGTGCAAAGCTAATGTTATGCCAGCCTTCACAACATCTGGCTCAACATTGGCTCCACTACAATTAGTTTCCATCAACATGTCAGGTGCAGGCACCATGTCAGCTGGCCCTGTCAGAAAATGCAAGCAATGCTCTGACACTGGCAAAAAGAGGGGTCTGTGCAAAAACAAGACTTTGCCATCATCAGAGATAATGGCGGTACCATTGTAGTCTACTTGCATAGTTTTCTATAGACACTAGTATCATCAACTTGATAACTTGCGATTTGTCCTCCATTTTGCCCATTCTGCTTGAAATAAAGAAATGTTTCATATTGAAGCTCTATAAAAGCTGTCTAAGCATACAGTATATGAAGGTATAGTAAAAAGATGATGGGTTGCAGTCATGGGTAAAGGAGGATAGCACAGGAGACAATGACAAACGGTGTTGATGGTGAGTGATGGCAGATGATGGTGGTGGAAGGGCACAGGACATGATAACAAAAAAATGGTGTTGTCTGAGACAGAAGGAAATGATGGCAGGAATAGGTGGACAGTAGATAGCACGGGACTTGTGTTTTTTCAAATAAAGGAATTATCCATTGGTATTGACAGTTGCAGGTTATATGGTGTTCCTGGCTAATTAGGCATGCTGATGAAAGGGATATCAACCTGCCTAATTAGCTGGTGATGATGTGATAATTAGGTGTTGAGATCTTTGATATAATATTCAGTTTCATTGAAGCAATGACTTGATGACATAAGATAAGAATACCTCTTCGTTCATTTTGTTGCTCGATGTTAATATAGCTTGACCCAGAGGTACCCTCATTGTTCAACTCATATAAGGGCCCGTTGCCTTGCTGGAGTATAGTGCAAGCTGCTGATCTTTGCAAAGGGCACAGGATCTTTGCACAAGGCTTTTGCAGTCTCTCAAGCTTGATGTAGGAATTACGACATTGCTCCTAGATGGCTCTTGAATGAACAATCATGATAAGCTCCATATTGTAGAGTCGAAAGTACAACGTAAGTCCTCAGAGGCTCTGCAAAAAGTGGAGACGACTGTATTGACCTGTAGAGTCGAAAGTACAACGTAAGTCTACAGGTACGTAAGTAAATATTGACGAAACGGTAGTAAGCGATGCTCACCCTCAGAGGCTCTACAAAAAGTGGAGACGACTGAGGGTGGCGACTATGCGTACATAAGTTTTATAGTAACAAAAATAAATTCCTCCAAAGATTAGTAAACAATGAACTCACCGGCACACGAGGCTAGCGGTGGCGGTGTCCAGAAATAGAAGTAATAAGCAAAAATAAAAAAGAAAGAAAAACACCGAGATATCCACGCATCCTAGTATATCTCTCTTAACACATATGAGTCACTTTTTTTCATCAACTCACCCACTGCCCTTGCCAGCTCTTCTTCATCACCACTGGTGCTTCCTCATATAACTGATCTCAACCTCATTCTCCGTTATTTGCTGAACAGAACACTTTAATTCTGCCAAAAATTGTGGAAATTTTCAAGTTCACATTGCATGTGCCCATCTTATTGCCTCATCTGCATATGCAGCTTTATCATATTGTGCCTGGTTGAGGTTGCCCTGTACTTAGTCTCCAAAAAGTTAATGGAGATTGAGTATTGGGTGTATCTCAGAAGCTCCCAAAAAACCTGAGAAAGTTCATGTCTGAATGATTATTATGACAGCCGTAACAGGTTCTTTTGTGACAGGTAAATTTGCCAGGACTATTGTGAGTATGGCACATCTGAATCAGCTTTCTCATGCTTCTAAAGCATAATGTCAATTTTACAAAGATCTGATGAAGATTCAATAATTTACCTTCACATAGATGACTATTGGTAACTGTTATTATTCCGGTGTACAAGTGATACAAACACATAGAGTCAAATTGTAAGTTCCTCTTCCTGCAGCTCTATTTTTACTTTTCAACTCCAACTAGTTGTATCTCAGGCCGGATGCAAAGTAAGGCACATTTTGAACTGCTCTTTGCTCTCACTACACAAAAGTTATTCAGGAATGAAGTATGACAAGTTGATAAGGCCTTGTAATGGAATGATTCCCTCCATCTGATCACATACTTTGTTTTCTCCATCAACTTGCAGAAGAAATGCAAGTATCATTCTATATTTCCTGTTCAGCCACAGGCTGAGGATTGATTTCAGATTCTTCAAGGTGAGTCATTTGACTAAAAAATAGACTCAAGATAGGACACAGTTGTAATGAAGGAAACCTGTGCTTGGTAACTCTCTTTGTCTACTGCTTAATCCATGTCTCTTCCTTTTTTTATGCTGCAGCATGCAGGCAGTACTTTATCATTGTTGCTCCAGATGATAGGTGTGCTGACACTAATGCACTATGACTCATGTTTAAAAAGGACTGCCAGGATTTTGACCACAAAGTTGTTGAATACCAATGGATCTTCAGAAAGTGGCAGGTGCACATGTAGGTAAATTTGTATGGGGCATGTTACAACTGGCCCAGTTGATACTGGTCAGTTGGAAATGTACCCTCTCTCCTCAAGTCTCTAAGGGCATACAGATCTTTTCTTCTTTTCTTGATCTAGGACTATAGAATCTCCCATTGCTTGGCATCCATGTTGATGTAATCTAACAGCATTGGGTAGCAAATTGGTGTAAGTTGGGTCAGCACTATAAGGTGTATATAATTCTTGGAACCCTCTACAGCCTGTGTTGGAGTATTGGGATGGGGTTCCATGAACGCAATAGCTATAACCACCACAGCTACCACTGCTTTGTCTAAAGGACTTATACTTACATACAAACTTATCCACAGAGTACCCTTAGCTCCATTTACATGCACTGAGGATACATTACCATATATTCTATATGCTATGCACAACATTACTGCATCCATACCTAGATTCATACTTATGTATATTATCTACTTCAGGGCTGTGGCATGTCCACATTCTAACAGCCTGGAATGTAAGCAGGTTGAATCTGGAATATATTTGGCAAACAACCTGGTATATGATTTCCTGATGCTTGACCTGCAATAGTGCCCATTGAGCTGTCATGGTTCTTTTAGATGCCTAACTTGTTTTGTCCTCATACAAAATTTACTAATTGAAGTTTGTAATTGACAGCTTGTCACTACATGTCTTTCTATTTGGGGTGATGTACCATTGCCCTCCAGGGTCAGGTCAACTCTTAGCTTAGAAACTGTCAAAGTCCATTGCAACAAGCTGATGGGGTCCTTAGGATCATTCACAAGTCACAGATAATAGTTAATATACACTATTCAACCAGTATTTGAGAGGAAAATATTGGATATAAGTTTTTATCACTCTGAAATTTGCAACAATTGAAATACTTTTGAAACACCCAAAACAGGTCTGAATCAACTCAAGAATCAAGTCAGATATTGATGAGCATTTTGTACATGAGTTAGAGGCCATTTTGAACAGGTTTGGTCACCAGACACATCTTGATGAATTTTCTGTCCTCATACCCACTACCACTTTAATTTTGAGTAGCTTATAGCCATAAAAACAATAGATAGAAGTGAAATTATTTATCCAGTGCTTTTTATTGACTGTATACAGATAATCTAGAGACTATTTGATGTTATTACATGCTATATCATTCAAGATAGATATGTTAATAATCTTTTCCATGAGAATAAATGTGATAGTCTCCTCAATTCCTGGCTGAAGAGAAGAAATGAAAGAGAACAGAAAAGGAGGCATACTTTTACAGCAACTCTCCAGAGTGCTATCACTCCATTAAAAAGTATAACAAAACTCTGATGCAAGGTGATTTGCCAGACAAAAGTTGTTGGCTGTGAGAGCAGGCATGAGCACAAGCAAGTATAGCATTCTATTCTGTATCACTGTCCAACCTAATTTGTTCAACAGCAAGTAAGTGATGAAAAAGACTTCAATCCAATGTGACAGGTCCACTGTCTTCAATAAAATCATCTGTGATCCATGCATTGTTAGCCATAAGTATATAGAGTATCTGTACAAATTATCATTGTCATTTCCTTCTTCTACCTCAAGGTTTTCATCATCAGTTTGAGCCCTGATGTCTAGAAAGTGATTCTGCCAAGTGCAGTTATGTATCAGTTGCATCCCCCACTCAATGCCTCAAGTCTAATCTTCTTTCTTTGTTGCACACCTTTACTTCTACTTTCATTACCTTCAGACACAAGTTTTCATTCTAAGTCATATGTTTTTGTTATAAGTTTAAGACACTATAAATGTGCAGATTCACAAAAGTCAATTGTTACTATTTAAATAATCAGAAAGAATCAATATAAGGAATCATAAAGTAAGTCAAGTAGACAGTTTGACATAACAACATACAAAAGAATTTGGAATGTCTACTTAACTAACCCTTTAACTTTGGGGTGACTTTCTGACAATCAAACTGGACATTATGTGCCCAGGGAATCCCATTGTTCTCAATGGCTGTTGACATGCTATCCAAATCAATTTTAATTAACACACTATTTATTGCGCTTGTTACAGGCATACAGAGTTTAATGGTAACGGGGTGCCAGATACCCCAGTCAGTCCTTAAAATGGCTGACCTGCTTGTATAGGCTGTTGCAAGCATGGCATCCCCAAGATCTATTCTGCAGGGAACAGGTGGACTCCAAGTCGTAGATAATGTGCTATGTGTTTGCAGAGAATGAACAGTATGTTATTATAAAACTATGTCATTATAAAATGATATCATGCATCAAGTACGTTGTATAACAATGGATACCTTGTCTATATACACAGAATACGTATAAAAAATACAAAATGGTACATTTATTAAATGGCGTTGTCAACAAGATGCTTAGAACATGGCCTGAGAGTTGTATTTTGGTTGTCATTGCACATTTATATTGAATGGTGGCTGTCTGCACTTTTTTCCACTCTAACTGCAGCTAGCCACCCCACCTTAACAATCCTGTGGAACTCTGGCTAGTTGCAGGCAAATAATGTCAGGTTTACATACAGTTTGTCATATATTTTCATACTCACAATTTTGAATAATTTAACAAGGCATTGACATTGATACTTCCTCCTATCGATTTTCATACTAACACATGTTAATGATTCCATCTCTGCTCTAACCATGGCATCCCACCCCTCCCTAATGGTTTTCATGAAAACCAGCTACATTGAGTTTGGGTAAGATGCAGTGTAGCATAGTTGATACCACTCACTATTTTAAACAAGCAAACAAGGCATCGTTTTTAATATTCCAGAATATGACAATCCATTGGATGAATGGGAGCAATAGGACAAGATGTGGTCATCAATGGAGCAATGGAATGAGACATGGTAGTTAACAGACACAAATATAAGTAAATAATTTATAAATAATAACAAGGAAAAACAAACAGAAATAAGGATCTGTGTCAGCAATATATGTGACTCTGTCCATTGTCATTTCTACATTGTTCCACTGACGATACTCTTGTCCATGGAGGCTGGCGCTTTTTCCTTAATTTCATATAATCCATTGGCTCAAACAGTGACTGTCATAATAACTGCTGTTCCTGATGGCGCAACTGCCACTACCAGTGCACCTCATGGCCATCTGATAATTGAGCAAAATGCCAATCTTCCTGGAGTTTGCAGAGGTTGACAGATTCCATCTTTAGGTGCCATGAAAAGAGTCACAGCTTTATCGTCAAGATATGAGTCAATCTTACAGGGATTGAGTGTATGTCAATTCTCAACCAATGCTGCATACTCTCTGCTCTACCCCCTTTCCACAATTGCCTCATTGTGAGCGCCCTCCTCTCCCACAGCATTCAACTTGTCCACAGTGAGAGCCATTACACGCAAATTCCACACCAAATGCCCAAGCTGAATTCTAAACAATGGAGGCTGCTTCATGGCATGAAGCACCACACAATCTGTTTATAATGTCTCCTCTGCAGGCAATGAGTTCCAATGAACAAACATAACATGTGGGCGTTGAGTCACATGTCCCGCACTCTTCATTACATTCTAAAAATCTATAGCGTTCCCCTCTGGACCACTCGCATTGGCCATAGATGCTAACTTCTTGTTCAATTCTTCCATTAGGTCCACCTCTGCCAGTAGTCCATAATATCTTGCTTGCTCTCATGTCTTCTTCTTATCATCCAACTTTCTGACAGAGGGCTTATATTCCTGAATGGTCTTTATAGCTTCTTGGATTTTTGACTCCTCCAGTGGCTCAAGCTGTAACACTTTCACACACCCATTGAAGGTGGGTCGGATGGCAGCCTCCATGTTTTCTTCCACATCCATCTCAATCACTGTGTCCGCCATGTATCGAGAAACATCCAGATGACCTCTTTGTGTTCCTTATTTTTATCTGGCCAGAGTGTCTGGTGGTTAACGCTGCGCTCTGTAATGCAATTTCTGCAGATGCAATGGATGGTGGCTTGCAGGAGGTTTCCAATGCACTAATTAAGAACAAGAAGTTGAGTGGGTGCGCTTGAGGATGTCGCAAGCTCTTGTAGGGATTTACGGTGTTGCAAAAGGTGATTATTTCTCATTATCAGAAGAGGTAGTCAGCAGATAAACTAGTATCCTCAAATCTTACTTGTCTGCAATCATGATGTCCTTAGTTTTCAGTAACTCCTTGACGTTTTTGAGAAATTGAGGTGTAGGCTTTTTGGTAACAACTTCATTGCTCTGTGTATTCAAATCCAAAGATACAAGCTAAGGCAACAGACACAGCAGTTTGTCCTATACATCATCAAAAAAACTGCAGAACTTGCCGTAAAGTAGTTCATGGTCTTGGAGTGCTTTGCCCATGACTAGTGAAACAAGTATTCCAAAAGAGGTTTGATGAGTAAGTGAACCAGTTTAACAATTCAAACAATGCGAGTAGTTTTACCTTCTAGCTATGAAAAAGAAAGAAAAATCAGTACATAGTCAAGAGGGCAAATACTGGATGGAAAACATACTCAGCACGGTTACCATTGTCTCTTTGTGTCAGTATAATGGCTTCCACAATGAAGCATATCTAATCTGGTGTGCAGAACCCAACAACATTGCAAATACAGGGGTAAGTCTTCTTGTTACCATGGGCAACACCCATGCCACCTCCAATAGTAATGTTGAACTCTTCTAGCTCGCTGTTGTGGTAGAAGAAGAGGAGCTGCTGACAGAAAAATTGAAAATAACTGGTTGATACATGAAATAACTTTGACTCAAGGAGAAAATAGGACACATAAATTGCATTGAGGACAATAGGAGACTGAAAGTGGAAATCAGAATGATAGTTTGGGAAAATTACTCGGCACACAGGGCATGGGGGAAAATAAGGTTCTAGGATTATGAGACCAACCACTGGTCAAAATCAAAATATGGGAGGAATCAACAATAGTAAGAAATTTGGGGATACATCGTTGACATGGACACTGGCATTAATGTGTATAAAAGGACTTGTAGTAGGAGGAGAATGCAGTTTTTTTGGAAACCCCTACTTTTGTCTGAATTTCTGTCAGTCTGGTCCTTTGTGATAGTTGGTCCATAGCTGGCTTCATCTTGCTGTCTCGTAGCTCAGGTATTTGTTGTTCTTGTACTCATTTGAACTCGGTCTGGTTCCTTGTTAATTTTGGCTACACAGTTGGGTTGTATTGAGGTATTGTATCTCTGTACTCTGGTGTTCTTGTACTTGTCTGGATCCTGCTTCATACAATTATATTGTCCACACTCTGTTTCACTCCACTTGGTTTGGAACGTAACTCATAACATTTGATGACGCATTCTCGGCCTCTTTTCTTCCTTTTCTCTGGAGCCTACTCTGGATTGTTTCGTGTCCAAAGCCCTCTGCTCTGAGATATTTAGTTCAAAGTCTAGCCTGTTCTTTGTCTTGCCTTGCCAGTTCTGTCATTTGTTTCTATCCTAAATCCTCATGATTTATTGCCCTATTCAATTTCTACTTATACATTGCATTGCCTTCATTGTTATTCCATAGCGTGTTCTCTCAGTCAGCCCAACCCACTGCCACAGACTGGTGACCAAGACAGGGGGTAGTTTTATTGCTTGCTGAGAGACATGAAGTCAACATAACAGGAGGAATGATGGACGATATGCCAGAGTCTTCAAGCCAATTGTCCTCTATAGGATGTGGGTTCGCTGTTCCTATGCCAACCCCTCACAAAAGACATGCGCCTTACTTCAACAGAAGTTGAATTCAGGACTTCCTCAATTCAATGGAGCAACATGTGGATAGGGCTAGGATGGCACATTTACAGCTGCCAGGATACATCCTGCATTATTGCTCAAGGGAGGTGAAGAGGGTGATTGAGAATATGCTGGAGTTAATGGACAATGACTGGGTGGCTGTGAGGGGAATGATGATTAATTTGTATGGAATGAACAATTCAACCCCAATTATGAGTGTGGCACAGTTATTGACTTGGGCAATTAAACATGGAACAACACTCGAAGTTGGTGAATATTACAGGCACTTTAAATGACTGGTGGTGCCATTGACACAGGAACCAAGGACGTTAGATAACAACAAACTGAATTTGTGGTTCTATAGAGGTATTCTGGAGGGATTGAGGGCAAAGATTAGCGCAAAAGTACCAGCAGAAAACCAGAAAACAACAAACACACCAAAGATTGAGGACCAAATGCAGTGGATGTTGGCAGAGTTTGATGAATTAAACATAAATGCTAGGGTATTGGTCATGGAGTCAGAGGATGAGGACTGGTCAGACGAGACAGGTTTGGAAGGGAAAGCGAGGGACAAAGTCAGTAAGAAGAAGAACAGGAGTTATGACAACCCAAAACCGTCAGTGAAAACAATACCATCAGAACAAGAAATGATGGAGGAGATAGCAAAGGGGATGGAGCAATTAAGGATAGTGGTGGTTGAAGGGTTATGTTCAGGTGGTGTGAGCAGGGGCATGACAGCAAATCGGGCAGCAGGTCAGAAATGTGGTATGGGCAGCTGTAGATGCCTGGAGGAACATGCCTTTGGCTATAACCATTGTCCTCATACTCATAAGCTGCTCAACAAGGAACTGGTTCAGTACAATATATGAGGATGGCTGGTGATCAATGATGGAGGAGAATTACCTCCACCGTTGAATGACACTGGAGGGGTGGCACAAAAAATAAGGAACATTTGTTTGGCAAGAAGGGAAGGGAAAGAAAAGATGGTGGATAGGGACGTGCCTCCACATATGGCTTCAACAAACGTGATGGAACTACAGTTTAATGGGAGGGACGTTTTATCATGAGAAAATTTTGGAGTAGAAATGGTGGAAGCAATGCCATTGTGGAGAGCGGCGGCAAACCTGGCAGTTAGGACACAAAAGGAAGATGTGGAACATGATCCAACAAAGCACCCAGTGACAAGTAAGCTTCTGGTGAAAGGGGGTGTTCCCGATGTTTAAAAAGATGGAGGAAAGAAAAAGGCAGAAGTGGAAGGGACAAAGAAATCAACTGCACCAAAACCACGTGAATCAAGAACACCCCAACATCTGACACCACCAACTCAGAACACAAGAGGAGGGGCTGAATTGAAAGAGAAGTCAGAAGGCACCAGAGCAAAGAACCACCCGTCGTACTACTTCACTTTGACGGTCCAGGAGAAGGTCGACTTTGACATGATGGAGTTGCAACTATTGGACCAGACTATGATTACAATGACCTTAGGGCAATTCTTGGGATGCTTGCTGGAGTTCCAAAAACAAATGGCCAACATGACAAAAACCTGACATGAGTATGCAAACAAGCCGGTAGTTGTAAATCAAGTAGCAAGTTTTGATGAAGACTCTTGTCCATGCAAATGCTCAGAACTTGTAATGGATGGAGTAAGGGAAGATGGGGCCAATGAGCAGTGCATGGGGATGAAGGTTCAAATGAGTTTTGATTTGGAAGTCATCACAGAAGAAGCAATCAAAGCGCAGTTCACTTCAGCCGTTAAATTGATGAAAAATCCAGTACCTCTCTTTGTGATGGTAACAGGTAAATTGAAAGGGTTATTTGGTGGCATCAAGATGGTTTTTATGGTCAATACTGGTTCTGAACTGAACCTCTGCCCAGGGTATTTGTACAGGCAAACTCAGTTGTCTTTGGATCTGGATGGGACTCAATGGTTGTTAAGGGGTATCCACAGTGATCCTGTGAGGCTGAAGGGATGTGTAAGAGATGTGTCAATAAGCACCGTGACAGAATCAGGGGGGGTAAGAGATGTTATTCTTGGCCAGCCATGGTTGCAGTGGTACATGGCATTGTTGCAATACAATTGAATGGGAGGGATGACTATGAGGGTTTGGCAAGATGGGTATAAGGGAGACAGGGCAACATTATTGATTCTACTTATGACACCTAACATGAACTGCAACAAGAATTCCTTGGAGATGGAAATTAAGCATACAAGTCTGAGATGTAGGCATCAACCAATGATAGAAGATGAGGATGGTGTGGAGGCAGGAAACTGACGATGGATGTGAGATTAAGGCCTGGACTCCAGCCCACATCTGTTTCCTGCCTTGGAAATAGTTTGCACACATTGATTGGGTTATATGAAGTTGACGCATTGGAGAAGCCAGAGAGTGTAGGATTAGGAGGTGATGAGATTGAGGATGAGTTTGATGGGAGGAATCCACTGGAGATGTACAATGACTTATTGCAAAGCATTGCTTACTCAGTACCAAGAGTTTTCAAACTGCGGAATACACCTTGGATGAGAAGGGTTTTTGATGAAGGAGAAGCAAGGAAAGGTAGGGCAGTCTTCTCAGCAAACATTTTACAACAACAAACAAAATACAAACCAGTCAATAGAAAGGTCAGGCTGGTGCCGAGTTATATGCCAGACCCCGAGGGACAAGTCTTTTGTCCTGTAATAATTGATGAACCACCTCCTCTGCTATTCAAACTACTGCCAAGATCAGAATTTGTTCCTACAAAGAAGTTGACAGAGGAAAGGTTGAGAATCATATTGGAAAAGGTACCAGAAGGATTTCTGTACCCAAAAGAGATTGATTTGTTGGTGTACGTGTTGAGAAGCAGAGAGGATGCCTTGGCATTTAATGACTCAGAAGGAGGAACGTTTTCCCCCAGGTATTTCAACAATTACAAAATCCTGGTAATAGAACATACCCCCTGGGTCCAACAACCTATTAGGATCTCTAAGGCGATTGAAGATCAAGTTAGAGAGACCTTGCAGGATCAAGAACGGGCAGGGAAATTTGAACTGTTGACAGCATTGTATCTCTTGAGAATCTTCACTGTAGCTAAAAAAAATGGAATTTGGATCATTCAGGATGTTCAAGAGTTGAACAAGATCACTGTTAGAGATTCGGCGTTGCCTCCAAGAGTGGATGATTTTGTAGAAGGGTTTGTGGGGAGAAGTGTATACAGGCTATGCAACCTGTTTGCGGGGTATGATGGGAGGAGGCTGGCAGTGAAGTTGAGGCCTTTAACAACTTTTGGGTGTATATTGGGAGCAAGAAGAGGGACAACACTACCTCAGGGGGTGACGAACTCATGGCCAGAATTTTAGAAATGTGTCGATCATACAATTCAAGAGGAGAAGGAGGCTTGTCTGCTGAACAGAAATGGGTTCATAGATGATGTTGGGGTAATGGGACTGAAATCCTGGTATAGGGGGGAAGAAATAACACCGGAAATTAGAAGAACAATATACAAATATGCTACAATACTGGATCAATTTTTTGCACAGTTCATAAAAGCGGGGATTACAGCTTCAGGGAAGAAATTGATATTAGCCATGCCCAAACTGAACATAGTCAGGATGATAGTGTCTAAGGAAGGATGGCATTTAGAATGGGAATTGGTCTCAAGAATAGAAAAGTGGTGAACACCAATAGATGTTATGGACATGAGATCATTCTTGGGAACAGCTGGAGTTGGGCAAAGGTGGATCAAGAATTTTTCATTAGTAGCAAAACCCTTGACAATGTTGACAAGGGGGACAGATAGGGATTTTTATTTTGGAGAAGATGAGAAATGTGTGATGGACGTCTTAAAGGGACTGATTACGACGGCACCTGTACTGGTCATAATTGAGTATGAAGATACAAGAAAGCATGCACGGTTCAAACCATTGGACAACGTAGATGGATTGGTGGTATGGTTGCAGTAAACTTGTGCAAAAATGGGGCAGGGTGGATCCTTCAGCAATACCATGGGACAGATAAGAAGCCAGTGCTATTCAGATCATGCACATTCAACGATACGGAGTCAAGGTACTTGCAGCCAAAATGCCAACTTTACAGACTCTTTCAGGCATTGAGGGCATTGAGGCATAGGGTGTGGGGGGTATTTTTTCAAGTGGATGTTGATGCAAAGTGTCTCATGGAGATGATTAAAAACCTGGACTTGCCAAATGCCCCAATGACCCAGTGGATTCTATATGTTTCTCTATTCAACTTTGCCTTGAATCATGTTCCAGCCCAATCACATCAGGGACCAGATGGCTTGTCAAGGCAAAGGAAAGCAGACAATGACTCCGATGATTTGGATGCAGAGGAATTTCTAGACCACTTTGTGAGAAGGAGCACAAACTCTTTATCCAGAGGTGTTGCCCCTGTTTGGTCTTCAAATTGTGGTCAGGGAGGTTGTCAGACTCCCAGAATCTTGGAAGACCTGGCAAATCAATTCAGGCACATGCCAAGAACTCCGTATGCCACATACCTCACTAGCTCAGAAGTGCAGTATATATTTCTGTTTGGGTTGAACAAAGATGGAAAAATCGTAGACATGACAGTGCAGAGGACAAGAATCAAACAGAATTTGGAAGATGCAGAATGGGGGAGCTTGCTTTTGAGCAGGTTGTTATTAAGCTTGACAGGCTCACTCATATCCTTGGGTTGCGAGTTTTGCTGAATGAGTAGAAGAGAGGAAGAGGTAACTGTTGAGTGGGAAAGCGATGTTATCAGCATAAGTGTTGTAAAGTATGAGCAGGATTGGGGCAAGGATTGGGAGAAAGACAGCGTTGTGGAGGTTTTGTGTGCAGAGCACTGTTTTGGAATAAAAGACCAGAAACCAGTAGGAGGTTGGGATGGTATTCACGGTTATCTGAAAAGCTTTTTGTTGTCAAAGGAGTGTGGTATGGAGAACGAAAGAAAAGTATTCATCAAGATGTCAAAGAGATACTTTTTTTATGAAGAGAAGATATGGTTAGTTCCAAGGAAGGGGAAACAACCAAGGCTGGTGATAGAGAGTTTCAAAAGAAGAAAGGAACTAGTTGCACAGGCTCATAACGACGCTGGACATTGAGGCCGCGATGCAACCTACAAGACCTTGAGTGACAGGTTTTATTGGCCAAATCTATACAATGATGTGGCATACTTTGTGAGGTCATGTAACATCTGCCAGCTGTGATCAAAGACTTGGCCAAAGGTAGTGTTTTCGCTGACATAGAGTGTGGCAATCTTGCAATACTTTTGTTTGGACACTGTAAGGGCGACCTTTGAAAGCTATGGCTCAGTCACACAGCTGGCAAAGGGAGATCCAAAGTGTATTAGTGTATGTATAAGTAATAGAAGTAAGT
>JAGGAT010000783.1:0-17646 GCA_017657195.1 Termitomyces sp. T70a | reverse complement strand
AAAAATAATTATTGTATTTATATTGAAGTTGATATCTCAATATGTATTTTTTAACTTTCTAAGTAAGAAAAATGAGCAAACTCTTATACCATTACTCTAAAAGGAAGGTTCTTGGTCAGCCTTGGTCAGCATTAGTCATTGCATCATTTCCCATGAAATGGTCGTCCCATTATATAGAGATGTCTTTGATTTTTGCTATCATGTAATTCATTTGTTAAGCAGAATGGGGTATGCAAATAATGTCTTCAATTTTTACCCTCATGTGATACATTCGTCTGGATAGTTGCTTGTGTAAGCAGAGGATGGAGCATGCAAATCATGTCTTTGATTTTTGCTGTCATGTGATTTATTTGTTAAGCAGGATGGGGCATGTGAATAATGTCTTTGATTTTTGCTGTCATGTGATTTGTTCATTAAGCAGGGTGGGGCATGTGAATAATGTATTTGATTTTTGCTGCTGTCATGTGATTTGTTCATTAAGCAGGGTGGGGCATGTGAATAATGTATTTGATTTTTGCTGTCATGTGATACATTCATCTGGACAGTCACTCATGTAAGCAGGATGGAGCATGTAAATAATGTCTTTGATTTTTGCTGTCATGGAAATTATTCTACATGGGAGTGGTTTGCACTTGAATGAGTTTTAGATGTCATGGAGATATGTATAATGGGAAATGTAAATGTATATGTATTTGATTTATGTAGTTTAATCAAAACTCGACAATTTAGAGAATACTATAATTAATGACATAGTAGATCTCAGTCACACCATGCTTGCAATGGCCCATACAAGTAAGTACATATAGAGTCACATGTATGGAATGTTGTAAATATGTAAGTTTCCTTGCATGATTATTTGGGGTGGGTTACAGGTGTGGATGAATGCTGTAGTATGTTGGAGTGAATTATCAGCAAGTCAGCTTTGGTGATGTACTAGGCCATTAATAATATCTTCCATCTCTTCATTAAATGTCCAACAGTTCACTGTCAATATTATAAAGCAACATTGAGTAATCTTATATAAACAGAGTACTTAATTATCAGGATTCACAACAAAGTAGCAAAACAACTCTAACAATCAAACCCTACTGACTCAGAAGGTGGTGGATTCACCCTGTGGTAGGGCAATGTCTGTCATTATGTCATTGAACCAGCTGAGCAAAGAGTATCCACTGACCAGATGTGTCAGGTTCACTTTATGTTGTCACTTGCTGTCATGAGTCTAGGAAGGCAGAGAAAATCTACCAAAATAGCTTGACGGAGTGCATGATAAGCATGATCCATCTGATACGCTCATTCCATATGTCAAGATGTCAGTGTCAGGAGATGGCTCAGTGCATGAGGACACATCAATCGATGGTCAGCGTGGAGTTGTAGAATGGACTGAGGGCTGTGGACTACACTGCAGTGGCTGTCAGTGGTAGACGTTGCGCAGTTGCCTGTGGAACTACGGATTGGAGTGTCGCCGCGGGCAGTCGGCGATCTCGGATCAAACTGTATCTATCAACGTCATCGTTTCCAAACTGCGTCTAGCACTGGCCACACTCTCCTAAAAGGTCATCAGCGATGGCAACGACGGCAGGGACGACCGCGGCGACGTCGACGACGACGACGAACCCCTTTCGCGCACCCACAGTCTCCTCAGACTCCGCAGCACGTTCTGGCAACTCAAACACCGACACCGGCGGTCTCGACGAGGAGCTTCCGCCCGCCTACACGGTGACGCCAGACGTCCAGCACGGCGAGTCGACAGTACAATACGGGCCACAGCGTCCGTTCCAGGCTGCTCCTCGTCCTGTCCACCATACGCCACACATCGCCGCCCCCGCTCCTGCGCACGCCCAAACGCCACCAACGATCAACGTCCAGTCTCCGTCACATACACCGTCGCTGTTCCGCCAGCTAAGAGACACAATCTCCTCTGCCATCGACGAAGCGACGTACAGCTCTCGTCCGCGCCCGCCGTCGAATTGGACGTCTTACCCTGGCTCACGCGTCACGTCCGGTGCTGGGTATAGCCAAGACGCGGGCCCAGCATCGCCGCGTGTCCCACCGCTCCCTCCGCGCCCCGCAACCGCCAACCCATCTCCAATGTCTGATTTTGCACAAGAGTTTTACGCTGCTGGTGCGGGCGACTCGGCGCAGCATCAACGTCAATCGTCTGCGTCGTCTGGATCTGGATCTGCGTCTGCGTCCCACGCGCCAACGACAGTACCCACGCCAGGCCGACCGCTCCTGCGCGACGGCAAGCTGCTCGTATATCCCAAGGACTTCGTATGTCGCAAATGCACGTTCTCCCCCTTCTCTCTCTCCATTTCTATTCACTCACATCAGTACAGGCAGCAACATTGGCTACAAACACTCGGACCCCTCACATCCATGCAAAAAATGCTGGTCCAAATACGCTAAACCCTTCTCTGGACCACTCGCGTACTCGTATTCCACCCCTTCTGATCCATCAACAGAAGCATCAACCTTCCAGCGCCCCTTGCCAAATTTCCGCTCCCCACGCTCTCCACCCGCGCCCGCGCCCGCACCTCGTCTCCAATTACACCCTCAAGGTCCCCCTCCGACCAACTACGGATACCACCCCCACCCCCACCCCCACCCACACACAATCTCTCTCAGCCCGTACTCCGGCCCCCCGCCCGGCGCACTCGTGTATTCCCCTGGCGACCCGAGACTCGGTGGCCGTGTGTGCTGGAATTGTGGTGGTAGGGGGAAACTTAGTTTTTTCTTTTTGGATTCGATGACGTGTGAGGTTTGTAGAGGTGTTGGGAGGGTGTATGTGTAGCATACATAGAGCGTTGGTGGACGATTTTTTTTTTTTTCTATTGTGTATCTTTGTGTTTTGTTTTTGGGGTGTGGGTGTGGGTTATTTAGATGGACTTGTGTATGTAGTATTTGGCCAATGTATGTAGTACTTGCTTTCTGTTAATATTGTTGTTCTTATTTCTCGTTGATGGATTGCTTTGGTGAATGCTGTGGTTTTGATGAAGACGACTGGGGAGGTAGATGGGTGTATTTAGCAAAAAAGGCATCTACATTGTCCTGTTCTCGTGTGTCAACTGATAAGTCTAACAGCTGGAGGACTCTACATCTCGTGTCAACTCATTGACATGATTCACTATAGGTGCCAGAAGCTCTTTCCCTTGGGAAAATGGAGATAGAAACATGTTATCCAACTTTCATGACATGTTTCTAGTCAGGAAAAATGGTCATCTCTTGTCCAAATGTTCCTTCCTTGTTGCAAAATGATGGTTTTTTTATATTTGTTTTGCTGCTGTGAACAGGATGGATTTTTAATTTTTTCTGTACTTCTCGAAGAAGGAAAAAGTAAATTTATCATAGAAACAGGTAGGTATTGAATTATTTGTGTGAGACAATTTTACTCACCAGCACCAACATGCAGAACGTAATGTATGTCGTCGCCAAAAGTAACACAATGCGAGGTATTGTCGTCGGTAGTCTCCAGCACACATATCAAGAAGATTTCTATTCAACGATCCTGAAGAATTTGAAGAACGGGGAGACCAAGTATATGGAAGAGGTCAGGAATAAAGTTGGCGAGGCAATTTTGCAGGTGCGCAAGGGAATCTATGTCCCTGTCAGTCTGCCTGCCCCTCTAAGTGGAGTGGAACCATAGTCCCTTACAAATTCATACATACTTTCCTGATCGCAACACTATAGCTATGAGAAGATCAATTTGACACTGCCTCCTACCACACCACCAATCAACTACAGTTCGTAACACTACCTTCTACAGTACACGGGTACCAGTAAAAATCCTCAGTTCTTGTACATTCTCAATGCGACGAACGACCTCTTCAAACGACGTTCAAAGTAATATTACGATAGTCGAGAAACGGGTAAAGAGACGCCTATAATTGAATATTTGTTTCAAAGGCTATTATTATTCTTCTTCAGCCTATCGCAGAACTCACCCCTATTAATGCCAGATGAATGACGCCAAGCTGGACTTTCTCCCTGGAAAGAGTTGGAGGAATAGTAACAGTAAAATTCTGATGAGGGGGTTTGTAGAACGGCCCTGGTTGTTGATCTCCCGGATGATACTCTCCAGCATATAGGACCACGTCCACACCGCCTTCCACGGGCCGACACTGAGATGTAGGGCAGAGTGTGATACCAATCACGACCGCAACTTCAATCGCAGGTGAGATTGTGATCTGGTGACAAGAGACTTTTTTAAGAAAAAATGATCATTTGGGTAAGATGAACCACTAACGGGGTGGTCTATTTCGACAGTAATATTGGATCCTGAGGTGACAGATGCGCCGTCCTCAGGGTAGCCTATGACGATACTCTGAGCTTTAGCGGTAGAAAGTAGTACACCGAACGCAGCGACGAGGGAGAGGCTAAACTTCATTTGAGTAGGATTTAGAGATTTCTGGTGTTAGGGAAGGCTTCCTGCCGAGATGCAACGCCCTGCCCCGTCCTTTTTATAATGCGGTTTTGCAGTCCTCCGAGAAAAGTACGAATGATAGGGCGAAAGTGTCGAACTACCGTAAACAGGCCCATGCTCTCCACCGCCCGATGAGCTCCTCTACATCTCGACACATGTCCAGATTCAGCGATCTACATTCGGAAACTTTGACCGAGATTCAGAAGCATTTCCATTGGCGTGACTTGCTTATCCTGAGGCAGGCGGGTACATAGACTTTCAATACAAAGCGAAGAAATAGATCGATGCCTACAGGTTTGCAAACAACTCAATGACGTTCCACGAACACGGGAAGAGTGGACGAACCTGTATCGAAGATTCAGTTTGGCAGCGGAAGAAAGTCTCGGCATGTATTCACTCCTGGAACTGTAGTAGTACTGGGTGTTGCAACGAAGAGGTGTCGATCGGGAATGTCAATTTTGTCATGTTCATGAGCGTGAGATCTACTTGGACGATGATCACGGTCACACGTCGACTCTGGTACCAGGTAGACGCTGGCTTCTTACCACGATGGACAACGGTTCAGTGTTGTGTCATGACCTTGAAGGTCCCCAAATCTGGAGCAATTTATTAATGCCACCGCGTGATGACCCCAACAGCCAATTTTTATATCGCGTAGCCGTTGATATTGATCACACGCATCCAACGTCAAAGTTCTCCATGGTCACGTATCCTTTGGAATACTATGCTCAGTTGCATTCCAGTCGGATGCGTAACACGAGTGATATTGAGTCCAATCTTGATCAACGCTATAGCACAGCCTGTAATCGGTTCTCTCGATCTTATGATTTGGTCTGTCAACCTTGTAAGGCTCAAACTGTGATCTGCAAGGCAGCACGTTTGTAGACTGGATAACGAAATGTATTGTAGTACTCAGAAACAGGATCTGGTAGTTACACACCTGGATAACGAAATGAATAGAACTAAAGAACTAGATCTACCGTATGCGTTATCGTATGTGGTAGTCACGTGGCCCGTAATGTGGAGGTATCATTACACCCGCCCCCCACTTGTCAAGAGGAGTTCCCGTCGAATCAAACAAGAAACCGGAAAGGAAAACGAAAAAGAAAAAGAAAAAGAAGAAACGCGCACGCACTACTCCTGCCGTTGTCCACGCTTCTGTTTCCCGCGTGTTTGTTCATTTGCATGAAACTCTTGGATCGCCTCCAGCGCGTGCGGCATGTCGTACTCTTTTAACCACTTGTCCTCCGACTCAGCATACCCCTTCCACCTCACCAGGAACTCTGACACCCCCCCTTTCATCCTTCGCTCACGTAAGATCCGTTCAATTTCCACCTCCTCACCCCCCTCAACTTGAATTGGTGGCAGGGGCTCCTGCCGTCGTTCCAGAATGGTGTCCCCCCACACAGGCACCAGGCACAACACGTGAAACACGTTGTGGATTGCCCAACCATTAGGGAGAGCCAACCGGTAAGCCGCATCCGACACCTTCTGGACTACCTGAAACGGCCCAAACCTCTTGAAGTCCAGTTTGTGACTTGGTCAATCTGAACGCAGGTCCACCCTTTCCAAAAACACTCAATCGCCCACTACGTAATCTGGGGCTTTGTCCACCCACGCATCATAAAAACGTTTCATCCGCTCCCCTGCTAACTCTAACAGCGCCTTCAGCTCGCCTTGCACCACACGAATCTTCTCTAATCGCTCATTGGCCTTCAGCATGGACTGGGAGTTCATGGGGTCGACTGAGAACGTCGGGTTGTAGGCATACTTTGCATAGAACAGGGACATCCCGATTGATGCGTTTGGGCAATTGTTGTATGCGAATTTGGCGAATGGCAGCCAGTCAACCCAATCGTCCTGGTAGTAGTCGATGATGGCACGTAAGTACACCTCCAACTCTTGATTTGCTCTCTCCGTCTGACCATCAGTTTGTGGGTGGTGTGCCATTGAGAGCACGGGTTTGATACCCAGGTGCTCCCACATCCGCCTGGTGTATCACACAATGAACTGGGGGCCATAGTCCGACACCACTTTTTTTGGGTGTGCCATGAAGACACCACACCCTCTCCATGAAGGTGTCGCACATCGCCGCTGCATCATTGGTGGAGCAAGTGGGAAGGAAATGGGCAACCATCAACGTACTGTTGGACATACTCTGACATCCGTGGCCAGTAGTAATTACGTGCCACCAGGGCCAACGTGTTAGCGTGCCTGGGGTGCCCAGCAGGGATAGAGTTGTGGTAGAGTTGGAGGATGGTTTGTTTCACTTCATCGTTGTCCGGCACATACACCAACCCCCTAAACCTCACTAGGTTCCCTTCCACCACAAAGTCTTTCAGTCATGACTGGACCAGCGCTGGCACACTCTCCAGGCCCCACAGTGGTGCAAGCCTCCGATCCTCCTTTGACACCTGGCGTATCATTCCCAGGATATCCCTGTCCACCAATACGCATTGCACCACTGCCACCCTCCACATAACCTCTGAATCACCACATCGTTCAATCGCCACCACCACCGCATGCTTCACCACCTTCTGCCCCCCAATCCTGTCTTCTGAGAGTACCTGCCAGCCAGCGTTGTCGAGGCCCTCCACTTCATGGTCTGGGCGCCTCGACAATCCATCCGGCCCCGCACTGAGGCAGCCTGGCCTATGGTAAATCTGGAAAACGAACTGGTTAAGGAAAATACTCCATCTGGCCTGTTACCTGTTCAGATCCCATGCGGACATGAAATATTTGAGGTTATGGTGGTTGGAAAAAATGCTGACAAGGTGCGGGCTCCCTTCGAGGTAGGGGCACCAGGCTTCCAGCATGCGCACCACAGAGAGCAACTCCTTATTATGCATGTTGTAGTTTTGTTCCACTGGCTGCATTGCTTTCGAGTAGAACGCTACCAGCTGCCACTTGCCACCCTGCACTTGCTGCGACAGAATTGCCCCCACTGCAAAGTCTGATGCATCCGTCTCCACCCTAAAAGGTGCCTCAGTATCCAGCATCATCAACACCAGTGCCCCCACAAACGCCTGCTTCAGTGCATCAAACGCTACCTGCTCTGCCTCCCCCCACCTCCACAAACACCCCTTCACCTTCAACTTTTCCAGCGGTCATGTAATTGTCATGTAGTCTTCAACAAAGCGTCTGTAAAAGTTGCAGAAATCCAAGAACTTATTTACGTGTTTCAGGTTTTGCGGCGTTGACCAGTCTGTGACTCCACTAACTTTCACTGGGTCCATGCCAATATGGCCAGGCAAAATCTTCATGCCCAAGTAGTCCACCTCTGTCATATGGAACCAACACTTCTCTGGCTTCAGAAAAAGGTCCACCTTGTGCAACCGCCATAGCACCTTCCAAATGTGAGCATTGTGCTGGGCCAGGTCCTCCGAGAAGATAATGATGTTGTCAAGATAGAGAACTATGTAGACGTCAACCAAATCATGGACCAGTTTGTTCACCATTTGCTGGAATGCAGCCGGCACATTCTGCAAGCCAAACTGCATGACCAGGAATTTAAATTGGCCATAACAAGTGCAAAAGGACATTTTCCACTCATCCCCATCATGAATCCAAACGTTATAGTAGCCCCACCGCATGTCCAGCATTGTGAAAACCTTCGCTGCTTGCAGTCGATCCAAGAGTTCCGTAGTCAGCAGGATGGGATATGCATCAGGACACGTCACCGCATTCAAGGCACAAAAATCAACCATGAGATGCAGCATACCATTCTTCTTCTTCACAAAGAAGATCGGCACCCCGCACAGTGCACTGGATGGATGGATGTACCCCTTGGCCAAGTTCTTGTTGATGAACTCCCTCAGCGCCCATAATTCTGCCGGTGCCAGCTGGTACAGTTTGCCCAGCGGTAGAACAGCTGCACCGTCAACCAGTTCAATCCCCAAATTGTGTTTCCAATGGGCCGGTAACCTCTCCAATTTCTTCTTGTCGAACACATCCAGGAACTTGTGGAACTCCTCCAGCACCAAATCTTCTGCCTGCCTCGCCGTTGTTGGACCCAATGCTTTCTCTGCCAATGTCTGCGCAAAGCTCCTCCCCACCACACCCTGCGCCTCCTCTATCACCAACTGCAGCCCTGCTGTGCTCCTAACAGATTCCAAGTCCCACTGCTGCTCTAAAAATGCACCTCTGCTCTCTGCTCGCTCAATTGCCCCATCTATGCATGCTCATGCCGCACACACCGCCTCATCTTTCTGCCCATGCAGGAACTGTGTCTTCCTCATGCATGCCCTCTTTAGCTTGGCATGCTGCTCCACCCACTCTGGCACTACCAGCCGCTGGCCTGTCAGCGCCGCGCAAGTCGACTTCCACCCAAATGCATGCACCACCCATCTTGGACCCACTGCCACCTTCCTCCGCACTCCCTTCTCCTGCCGTATGCTTGGCTTTGCATCTCCCACCTCCAGACAACCCTCCTGACACTGCCTCGAGTCGAACTCCACCGTTGACTGCTCCCAGTCAATGGTCAGGTTATGGCTCCGCAGCCAGTTTACTCCAAGGATCATGTTATTGTCACCAATGTCTGCAATGTCCGTGACCAGGGTCTCCACGTGTCTGTCCATCATGATGCACAAGTGGACCTCCTCTATGATCAGGCCTAAGCAGATCTCTGAGTTGTCAATCATGCACAACTGCAAAGGCCTCTTCTTGCAGACCGTGGGAAGCCCCTGCTCACCAACAAAATGGGGATTGACAAAGCAGCAACTCGCACCAGAGTCTACCATTGCCCAGGTGTCAACAATCCTCAGCAGTTCCGTTGCGCTGTGGACACGCAGCGTTACCAGCAGCTCCAGTGCCGAAAACGGCAACCATGGCAACCTGGCGTGGATAACTGCTGCCCAACATTGACGGCAGCACCGTCCTCTCTTCTCAACACTTGCTTCATCAGGGCCATGCAAAACAACTCTATTTGTAGATGTGAGTACATGGAACCTGTTGGTTGTGCCCGCCATGGTGACACAGGGCAACCCTACACAAAACCCGCCTTCAGTGTCTCCTCCACTTTTCACCTTGCCCACTGCCAATGCATCCTGCACCGCTGCCTTAATCGCCACCACCCACTGTGGGCACGCACCCATCAGATGTCCAGTCTGCTTGCACTTGAAGCACCTCCTTGCTGCTGGTCTCGCCCTTGCCTGATCTATGTCCATTGCATTCAGGTCCGCTAGCAGCAGGGGTAGCGCTGCACACACTGTCATAGTCATCATGGGGGCACTGGATGCCGGGGTTGCCGTGCGATAACTGTTTGCGCCCATCACTTGCCACCCCCCTTTGCGTTGTGCCACTAGGTCCGTCAACCTATACTTTCTGTGCAGCAGAATATTGCGTGCCTGCTCCACCGTGTCGAAGTTGGAGTTCACCAGGGCCTCCATTGCAGCCGCATTGAGGCCCTTCCAGAAATGGTTCTTGACATAGTTGCTGGTGGTGTCCATGGGGCTTAGCCTGCCCTTGAGCTCAAAGAAGGTCATGCAGTACTCTGTGATCATCTTGGAGCCTTGTTGCAACACCGCAATGTGATTAAGTGCATCCTGTGCTGGGTCCCGCAACCCAAACACTGCCTTCAAGTCTGCCAACCAGGCCGCCTACTGAAAATGTCTGGGGTTCAACACTTTGTTGTCAGACCCTGTAGTAATGATGCAGGACCAGGCCAGCACCAAACTCATCAGATACGACTGCACCCACAGAATCTTCTGGCAATTGTCCCAGAAGACTTTGAATTCTGCTGCTGCTTTGACCTGCCAAACAAACTGATCCACGAGTGTTTTGGAGGTCCCATCATACTTCTCCAGGGGGCTGATGCTAGGCTTTGGGCCCAATGCACAGTGCAATTGTTTTGTAGCTGCTACATGGGTTGTGAGCGCCTCCACTTGATGCTGAATGTTGGACACGCTGACTGTAAGCGCTGCCATGCTGTTCTGCATGTTCTCCATAGTAGCCTGGGCTTGCGCTTGAACCTGTCCCGCTATGTCCTTCTGCAGTGCGTTGAACACCATACCAGCAATCTGCTCTGCCATGGACGGGGTGACGGCAACCTTGGGTGCTCCAGGGGTCATAGGCATGGTAGACATGGTTGACGAAAATTTTTGTGAAGAGTTCTATTCAAGTGTAAGGCTCAAACTGTGATCTGCAAGGCAGCACATTTGTAGACTGGATAACAAAATGTATTGTAGTACTCAGAAACAGGATCTGGTAGTTACACACCTAGATAACAAAATGAATAGAACTAAAGAACTAGATCTACCATATGCATTACCGTATGTGGTAGTCACATGACCTGTAATGTGGAGGTATCATTACAAACCTGCCTGGACATGGGTCCTATGATGGCTCAAAGCACATCTTTTACATTCTCTTCCAGCGACTGAGCCCAATACCCTTGTATCCTCCATCAGTCTCTCTGGTAATCTACTTGCCAGGCTTATGTATGACTTTGGGATGGACTCAGATGTACATTGAAATTTTTGACCGGAGGTTCTCTATGGAGTCTGTGCATCATAAAATGGTAATTCTTCCTAGAGCTAGATCCTATCAAAGGAGTGTAAGCTTGGTATGTGAAGTTCCTTTTATCCAATGTAAACAAGCATTTATAGGTGATTTGGGATCACGTATTGCTGCTTTCCAGAAGCCAGTTGGCCTTTCTCTGCAACAATATCCTTGTATATGATATAGGAACAATGACTGACAATCAACCTATCACTCCCATAACCCCTGCTTTATAATCTCCCAGATTTTGTCAGAACCATGATGGTCAGCATTTGACAGGTATGAGGAGTATTGTCAAATTGAGTACCATCAATTGATTCAGGACAATGATATTGTTATTCTTGTTTTGACTTGTTAATAGATACTTTATCACCTGCTTGTATTAGCTATCGCAAGCACAGTGTGACCAAGATCTTTGACACCAAATTTCATGTTTCATGGTGAGAGGAAAACACTTAGGCTGCTTAGTCTGTGCATATCTACCAGATGTATTCTTTGGTCTTCATCACTCTTGGTTAAAAGAGTGCCTTCACTATAAAAAATTTACAAGTGTTTGGTTGGCTTCACAATGTATTGATCATGTTTTTATTTCTATTTTGTGCTGTGATGATTGAAATGTTTCAAAATCTTTCATCAGTGAGCAATGGGCAAGTGCTAGATGTAGCTAATGATTGACTTCTCATCTTTGGCAAAACAGTTTGAAAAAACAGTGAAAATGATCCAATTGATATTCAATTTTTAATGGTTCTGTCAAAACCATAGAAACAATATTGTTACATTGTTTTGCCAAAGAACAATTATTTCCTGCACTCAGTGAGGTTGATCTGGTCATTTGACAACTATATTTGTCATAACATTAACACTAAATAATGAATGATACATAGATACACCAAATGAGTGATGCCACAGTTCTCATAGATGTGACTACTACAAGTTGATGAGATTTGCCTTGCACTTGATAATATTAGATGAGAGCTCAAAGGATCTGGGATTTACCTGTTCTGTATATGAATGCTTAATAAGCTCTGATAATGCTCAAAACTTGCTAGTAGCAGATGCAAGTATGGCTATTAAGCCAAGTAATGCATTGAGTGTGCTAAATGATGAGGAGTTAGGATCTGGAGGGTGTGGCAAGGTTAGACAGTAGTCAGTAAGAAAGATGCCAGGGACATAAATCATGGTGAATTCTGAGCCGTTTAGTGTAATAGAGACTTATATTGTTAGTGTTTTAGGAGCTATAAGATGAATCCAACTAGAAGCTTAGTGTATCCAAGCACAAATGTCTTGCCATAGGTGTGAGGCACTTATAGTATTGAAGCACTAACAAAGATGGCAATGTTGAAATGCAGTAAGAAGATAGAGCAAGCAGACATGACAAGAGTAGACAGTTGGCAACTTGAATGAGTATAACACACAGAACCTCATGTATGTCATTGCCAGAAGTAACACAATGTGAGGTATCATTGTTGGTAGTCTCCAGCACAAATATCAAGAAGATTTCTATTCAATGATCCTGAAGAATTTGAAGAATGGGGAGATCAAATATATGGAAGAGGTCAGGAATAAAGTTGGATAAAGTTGGCGAGATGATTTTGCAGTTGCAGAAGGGTTAGAATAGGGCAAAGGCGGTTGTTAAGTTGTGGATGAGTAGCTGTGTTGAGTGAAGACAGGTGAAAAGGTTTGAAATGGATGGCAGTTGTACCAATGGTCTGATGTTATATATCATTATCATTGTGCAGAAGTGTGATCTCTCTGTGTTGGAACTGGAACAATATAACTTGGCAGGTGTGGCAAACACCTAGTAAACACATAAGTATATCCTCAGAGATGTGTAATGTAACTATATTGAATGTACCTAGTAAACACATAAGTATATCTAGGTATGTCTAAGTCAGTATGGTATTTATAAGTATGTATCAAGTATGATGCACCTTCAGAGACATGTAACATAATTGAGGGTGCTCCCAAGTATCTAGTGAATATATATAAGTGTCCAAGACAAAGCAGAGTCCTTGGCCCTTGGTAGCTCTTTGTATCATGTTTCCTGTACCTTTGTAATATCACGCTTATCACACTCCAACACTCCTCCTTACTACAGACACAACATACATCTCCTCCTTGCATAGAATTGTGGTGAGCTAGCTGACTCTGAGCATTTGGCACAGGTGGATGAATAATGGTCACAGCAGAGGTTTTGTAAATAGATCTGCGATGTTGTCCTTTGTGTTGACATATTTTATGATGATTTTGCCTGTCTGTGCACATTTGCAAAGGAAGTGGTACTAGATATCAAAGTGCTTTACTCAAGCATGTGTTGCTGGGTCCTCCAATAGGTTGATTGCCACCGTGTTATTGCAGAACAGCATGGTCATGTTTATTGTGAAATCCAATCCTATAGCTTTAGGCAGAGCCCTAAGCCATATACATTCCTGTGCTAACTTATAAGCTGCCATATACTCAGCCTCACACAAGGACATTGCCACTGTCTTTTGCTTTCTCACTGACCACAACATGGCCCCAGTCCCCAATGACCACATGTATCCACCTGTGCTCTGTCTTGTATCCAGGCAGCTTGCCCAATCTGCATCTGTGAAGCCTTGGAAGGTGATGGATGTGCTGCCCAGGTATAGTTTGAGAGTACTTGTTCCTTTCAGATATCTAACTAGTTGAATACTGGTGTTCCAGTGAGACCTGTCATAATTATCAAGGAATTGTGATAATTGTTGGACTGCATATGCTATGTCTGGTTGCATGGCAATTGCAATGTACAGGAGGCATCCAACAAGAGACCTGTATAGTAAGTTTGCAACATTGCACTTCTCCTTCTCAGTCTGAGTCTCATAGTTTGGTCTTCAAAGCTTCAGACCCAGTTCCATTGGCAAAGATAATGGGTGTGCTTCCTTCTGGCTGAATTGCTGGACAACTCTATTGATGAAGGTGGTCTGGAACAGTGCAACTAAGCGATTCTCCTGGTTCCATTCAATGAATACACCAACAATGTGTCATAGGCAGCCCAGGTAAGATATTGACTAGACCTCTTTCAACTGTGATTTAAACCTGTCATTCTTGTTCTTGGAGCTGGCAATAAACAAGAAGTTGTCAACATGCATGGCAGCAGTAACTGTCCCTGTGGGTAATGTCCTGTAGTAAATGCATGACTCACAGGCCAGCCTAGAGAATCCCCATGATAACATTTATACATTCAAGATCTGATTCCAGATATGTCCTGCTTGTTTCATCCTGTACAATTTGTGTACTAATTTGCACACCCAGTCTTTCTTCCTCAGTTCTTCAAAGCCAGTTGGTTGCTCCATATACTGGACCTTATTGTTAGGCAGAATGCCATATAGAAAAGCTGTTTTTACATCTATCTGGGTTGCATCCCAGCCTTCCACTGCTGCATTGTGGAGAAGAATGTGCCAGGATTCCATACACACAGTTAGGAACGTAGTTTTATAGTAGTCTTTTTCATAAATTTGTTCATAGCCTTTGAAAACCAGTTACACCTTGTATCTCATAGGATTCCCATGCTCATCTCTCTTTATTTCAAGAACCAGTCTTCCTTTCCTGATCTTGTACCCTTGAGGCACTTAGGACTGTGGTATGAGTTTGTATACGCCCATCTCCTTCAATGATTTCAACTCCTCCTTGTAGCCTTCCTCCTATTTCTGCACGTCTGGCCCTCTTTTTGCTTTGTCCCATGTTCTGGGTTTGTCATCAAGATTCATTGGCAGTGGATCCACATTGTTTGACTGGGTCAAGATAGCTGCTAATATCTGATCTAGATTGACTGTGAATGCTGGCACCTGTTCTTCAATGATTAGGGGCTGTGGTTGGTCTTTCTGCTCATTGTTCTGGACTGCATCTGCCCTCCTGTCCACCCTTTGCTCTCTCACTCTCCTCCTGCTCTATCTGACTTCCTCCATTGTTTTCTCAAGTCTGGTGGGGGGTCTGGCTCAATCAATCCTTACTTTCTCCATTGGTTGCTAGACATGGTTTGATCATCACTGTGAGGGCCCATCATGGTTGTGAGGCACATCCTGCTATTGCTTGAAAGAGTCATCTGCTCCCTCATCAACGTCAAACTCGATGCCATTATTGTTGTCTGTGTTGGGTGTCAGGAATGCATTATCTTCGAGTTTGTGTAAGCTAGAGACTGTTGGCTTTGCAGCAGGGGTGTGTAACTCACTGACAACTGGTGATTTGTGTCGTTCAATAAATTTCACATGGTAGGATTGGTATACCTTTCTGTTTTTGGCATCCCAGCACTGGTATGTCTTTGAGTTTGTTCTGTATCTGATCAGTATGCACTCAATGGACCTGGGAAGGACTTTTGAGTTGTGTGTGGGAACAAACATGAAGGATCAGCAGCCTATTTTGCATATATAGGAATAGTCAGGTGTTTGGTCATGCTATATTTCATATAGCATCTTTCCATTTAGGGACTTTGTGGGTGTCTTTGTATGCAGTTGTGTAGCTGTGAGGTAAAACTTGTCCCACAGGAACTCTGGGCACTTTGAGTCTATCTTCATTGTTCTAGCTTTGCCCATTAGCATGCGGTGCATTTGCTCAACCCTGCCTATATGTGCTGACATATATGGCACACTGTGCTTGCTCTGTGTCCCTCTCAATGCTAACCAGGCTTCCATCTTCCTACTATTCAGTTCACCATCAAATTCCATATAATATTTACTGACTTTTAGTCCCATTTCAGCTTCTCATGCAAGCTCCCAAGCTTTCAAAACTAAAAATGCTTTGTCTTTGGTGTGGAGAGGAATAGCCCATGGCATGTTACTATAATCATCCACTATGTCTAGTACATAGTAGTGGCCTGATCTGGATTGTATGCTCACTAGCCCCATCAAGTCTGCCCATACTATTTCCAGTCTCCACATTGCTATATTTCCATCCTGCCTCTATTTTGGGACCATTGCTTGAGTCTGTTTATCCAGAATACAACTGTCACATTTCAGCATTGGACAGTGGGAGGGGAGCACACCTTTGATCTTCTGATCTCAGGCTAAATGCAGGAAAGTGTAGGAGTTGGTGTGACCCAGGCATCAATGCCAGGTTTGCATGTCGACCAAGTAAGCACGTTCTGCCTTGGTGTCTGACAGATTGATAGCATACAGGTTCCTCTTCTGAATCAAGAGTCCCTTAACAACCAGGATGGTTCTGGATGCATGGTCAATAATTGTCATGTTATTGTTATTGAAGCATGAATACATACTGTTGTCACAGGAGATTTTGCTGACTGAGATTAAGTGTATGGTAGAGTCTGGGACATAAAGAGCATTGTGGAGGTGGAGTGTACTTGTGCAGGTGGATGCTGCCTACCCTGCAGGCTGATATTGCAGACCTCCCCATCGCCTTAATTGCTTTGGGTGTGATGGGCTGGAGCATGAGGAAATCTGACTTGCAGAGCGAGATGTGCACTGTTGCCCCTGTATTGATGTAGAATGGGTGAGTGCTGATGGTGGTGAATGCAATCTTGGATCCATTGTCTTTCTTGGTGTATTCTTCCCAGTTGCTCAAAGTTCTGACATTGTTATCATCTTCAATTTTTGCCATCCACCCCTCCTATTCTGCTTTGTCTGCCATGAGCATAGTGTCTATGCTGTTAGTGACCAGCCTGGCAAAGCTAGCTGGTGCTAGCTCATTGGTAAGTGTCTGGAATTTTCTGAGATCACCTTCTTCTATGAGATACACCTTCCCCTTTGGTCCAGTCACCTTGGTATACACTTTTGGATTCTCTCCAGTGTCCTTCTCCTTCAGTGCCACACTTGCCACACAAGCCACTTCCTTGTCTGCCTCAAAACCTTGTTCTGCCATTGCACCTCCTGGATGAGCACAATACTTTGCATCATGTCCTGCACATTGTCTATTGTGCATGGCACAGGTCAAGCAGCATTTTACCCAGCTGGGTGATTGTGTCCTGGGAGGTAAGGTTGTGTTGATTGCTGTCGTCCCTTTTCAGATGCAATTAGGGCCATGTCATTCAATTGCATGCTTTCTGTGGCTTTGAGTGTTGTCAGGTTGTGGACAGTTTCAAGGAGTTTCCTGATGTTCTTGGATGTATAGAGAGCTCCTTTTGTAGTGTCAGCAAGTCCCCATGATATCTGGGCTTGTATGGGTTTGTACTATGGGCTGTTTAGGCTGTTTAGGAAGATAACATATTTGAATAGGTCTTTGTTGCACCTTTATTGCAAAAATGCAGTTCACAATGTTGCTAATGTGAGTGGCAGTCACTGTCAGTGGTTCACTTGCTGAGCACTGAATCCTAAGAACTTCTTGGATTAGTAACACCATCCTGACTGGTCCTTCCTCTTCTGCATGTGTTTTCACACTGTTATACATGCTCACTGCTATCTTCACATCATCTAGTCCTTCATATTCTGATTTGTTCAGTGCTGTAAATATTATGGCGTGGGCAACATCATTGTTGATCACTCAGTTCTGGTAGGCAACTGGTTCAGTGCTGAAGCTAGGTAGTGATACGATGCTGCTAAAGAGCATAGGAACATAACCAACACCAGAAGTCAAAACAAACATTATTTAAAGGCTGAAAACTGTAAGCCTCCTGGTACAACAAGTTCCAAAAGTAACATCTCCTATCACACCAGAAGAAAAACAGAACAGACTAGAAAGAGGACCAGTAAAATGTCAATACAATCAATAATAGTCTAAGTTACTGTTATGGAAAAGAGGGGAAGCATGGGACACAA